>JAVQJF010028173.1:0-10996 GCA_036023855.1 Gadopsis marmoratus | reverse complement strand
CAGTTTACCTCCCTGTTTCCTCCAAACGTCTCCTACGTTTGCTGTCCAGGGTTCAACTGTAACAGCCTGTTTGACTCAAAGCCAGAGTATTTATATTATGTGCTCGTGTCTCTGAAAGCCAGAATCAGCTGGCTGGGCCATGACCAAAACTACAGCTGTACAACATCCTGTAGAGGATTAACAATTCTTCTGTCTTAATGTTCTTTGTATGGCGATTAAAAGCGTATTCAGCATTCAGTGAGTGTCGAAATGTCAGTGGACGGGGAAGAGTTTGCTGTAAAATGGAAAGACATTTTCTACATATAAAAATATCCTGTTATTTGTGCTGCTGAAAGAAAAAACAGTCTTACACATTGCCCCTGCACACTTCTTTCTCCTCCTCCTTCAGTGTCTACTCCCCCTCGATGTGGACGGTCTACCTGGGTAAACTCCAGCTCAACCGCAGCAGCCCTACTGAAGAAGTGGCGCGGGTTCAGCGGATCTACCTTCACAAATACTACGACGACGAGTCCCACGACTATGACCTGGCCCTGCTGAAGCTGGACAGGCCCGCATCCAAGCTGCTGGCTGGACACGCTCGACCCGCATGCCTGCCTCCGCCCACCCACCAGCTGGAGCCGGACCTGCTCTGCTGGGTCACCGGCTGGGGGGCTCTCCGCGAGGGGGGTGAAGAGGGAAAGAGGGGAAAAGGGAGCTTTGTGGAGAGAGGATATAGGGTAAACTGTCCTGGAAGTAGTGTCGTTGGTAAACAATGGGATTTAGTATTAAAACCAGAATCACTTTAACTCTCGGCTCAGCCATATACTAGGTTTCTTTTCTGTCCAACTAGTCATCTTCTAGCCCCTCAGATTTACCTTCTGACCCCTTGAATGCACTGCAGCTGCAAGATAGGAACCGCTACGCAGGGTAACGGCACTATAAGACAGTGACAGGAATGAATCCAACAAATCCGCAAACTATTTGCAAGGACTTGCAAAAACCTCCATCCATTCAAAGCTTTTCTGAGAGCTACAGGCGAAGGAATCTGTTTTCACCTTCATCCTATTATAACTTATATTTCACCTCAGGCTTGCTATGCGTGACCTAGAGGAACACATCATCATGCCTCGCAAAAGAGACACTTTGAAATTAAACTATGCAGCTTTATAAACGTGCACCATTTTAAGACCGACTTGTATTTGGTGCTTTTGACTTGTAGGTTCATTGTCCAAGTGCAGTACTTGTTATATTATAAAGTTGTTTTATTTCTGTTACAGGACGAGCAGTAAACGTTTTCCACTGGCTTTTGTACCATGCAGTAAAATGCAGTGTTGCAGCCTTTTAAAAAAAAAAAAAACATTTAATCTGTGGCACTTTGAAATAACAGGCCAGATGAAATGTGGAGTAAAGTGGGTATGCTATTTTGACAGCAGAGCGAAAACACATGAAATGAACTAATTTATATTAAAGGTGCGGGAGGTGATGGAGTGATGTGGGCGGAAATGTGTAGGTTGTGGTTTCTGATGAAGGATGAACCTGTTTGAAGGCTTGCGTGAGAGAGATTGTGTGTCGGAAACCATCTTGCATGCACAGTTTCACAAGAACTCACAAGAGGTACATGGCTTTGTAGCTCTTGAGAGACAAAAGCTCAGATAGATTTATGTATATTTACAGTGCACTTACACCACTATGTTTTCAATGAAATGGTTTTACTACGCGTCTTGTTTACTGCTTAAAGGGAAGCTCTGGTGTTTTTAAACCCTGGTCTGTATTTTTACAAGTTTTGGGGGTCAAAAAGACTAACACTCATCAAATGTAGTAGAACTGGCCCAGTAGATCCCCTCAGTTGGCAGCAACGGCTGCAAGTAATCCTTTTGGGCAAAAAGTGCTTGTTTTTGTCAGCGACAGGCTCAGATTGTTAAGTGAAGTGTCTCTGTAGGGAACCTTTCCATAATGTCGTCAGTACTAGTGTCAGTAATAGTCATCAAGATCAGACATTTGTAAAAAAAAAAAATTTTAAATAGGGCCCAGGCTTCAAAATACTGGCGTTTCCATTTAAGTGTGTGCAATGTCTGCGACTACAGCCACGAAGGATATTTTCAGGCCGGTTAGCGTTTTAAATAAGCTTAATGATTTCTGCTGAAGCTGAGGTTTGGGTTTGGGGATCAAAAGCAGTGGAGATGTCACTTTATGCTGCCTGTAGACTTAATACACGTTTATCTTTTCTCAACATAGCCAACTGTGACAACAACATTAGAAAGCGAAGGTGAAGCCAGTCTTCTGGCTTTACCTTGAGACTTATAGTTTAGAGACATGAATTGTCTGTAGTGTGTAAGTAGAAGAAAAGGATAGATCGTTTGGCCCTCACTGGTTGACCTTTTCCTTCTGACCTCTTCAGGCAGGGCCAGTAATGTGCTTCAGAAGGTGGACGTTCGCCTGGTCAGCGAGGAAGCCTGTGTTCGCTCCTACGGCCACCAGGTCACTCCCAGAATGCTTTGCGCCGGTTACCGGAGTGGAGACAAAGACGCCTGTCAGGTAAAGGTCAGATAAACACATACATACAAAACCAGAAGATACAATGCTCTTTTGTCAATTTGTTTGAATTTAAAGGTGGACTATCGTTAACAAAAGGAGTAAATTACTATGTGAAATAATGACGCAACCCACAGAGTCTGTTAGCGTTTTCAAACTCGTGGTTTTTTCTTTACTGTTTTGGTTCTCTCTCAGTGCTCTCATCTGCCTCATTTTTAGCCATAGCAGGCAGCTGTTTTCAGTGGAAAAGGTCTAAAAACCATGCAATGCACAGAGCATTTAGCAGCTAAAGAGCCTGATATTTCCTTCAGGAGTCAGTGGGGAGGAAAACAGAGCTAAAAGGAGAGTGAATCCTTACATTTGGTGAGTGGACAGAAACATTTCCAAATGCTAATGTTGCTTTATGTCTGCTGGAAGTGTAAAAAAAGCCATTGCTTGCTGACACTTTACAGCAGAGCTAGAGCTGCGCTGCCCCCAAGTGGCAGAACACATTAAATTTGAGTTTGTACTGTATGTTTTGGGTAGTATCACCCAGACATGGTGTACGTAGTCGCTCTCTTTCTGACTGGATGTACACCTAACAGAAGGAACAAAACTGGAATAAAAAGTGGAAAAATCTCATGTCTGCCAAACACACCCTGCTAGCTGTTGCTAGCATGAACAGTGTAATGAGTTTCAAAATCCAGACATCCAAGCAACGAGTGATATCATAGTTGACTCACTGGTATTGATCAACAGCCTTGTCAATTACTAGGGTTATTTTGAGCTGTAGAGACATTAAAATCTCACCCCCTGCCCTTTTAATATTGCCTGTCTCTGTCAGGGAGACTCGGGGGGTCCGTTGGTTTGCCAGGAGCCGACTGGTCGCTGGTTCCTGGCCGGGGTGGTGAGCTGGGGCAAAGGCTGCGGGCGCCCTGACTACTACGGCGTTTACACCCGCATCACCAGGCTCACTGGCTGGATCAAGCAGGTCATCAGCAGTCCCTGATCTTCATCATCCTTACATCAATATCCTCATACCCTGAAGCCGGCTGCAAATGAAAACATAATCCACATGAGGATAAAAAGTGCTGGAAGATGATTTGTTTCTCAGCTAAGTTGCAAGGTGGTAAAGTGTGAAAGCGTGCTTTATTCTAAAGCAATTATATAACAAAGCTAATAATAATCAGCCTTATTTATGTGGCACCTTTCAGAACTGATATTATAAAGTGTTCCTCCAGCATGCAGTAAAAAGAAACCAAAATAGTTCAAATAAAATTAAATATGAGTACGTATGGTAATAGGGCTCAAATAAAATAGTGATTAAGAAAAGCTCAGTTTTCAGAAGTGATTGAAATGTAATAATAGAGCACAATGAAATCAGTTTGACTTGACTGTAATCCCTTGTTTGATGTTTAAATCTTTTATATTTTAAAGATATTGAGCATGTTTCCCCCATAATAAAACACCCTTCTGTTTTGCAATCAAGTTTGCAATATACTGTGTTTGTTTGCATGTTTGGCTGGAAGTTAATAGAAAATGCAGCCGTGCTAGCGCCTGTCTCGGGCTGTACATAGGCAGAGCGTTGCTTGGAGCTAAATGCTAACGACGGCGTGCTGACATGTTCAACATGACAGTGTCAGCATGCTCATGTTTAGCAGGTATAATGTTTGCCATGTTTACCGTCTTAGTTTAGGGTGTTAGCTTAGCATGAAAACGGTAGCAAAAAATAGCACTAAACACAACTGAGGCTGGTCACAGGTCATAAACAGAAGTGTTTACCGAATTCATCCTGTGGGGAACGTGAACATCTGTTCCAAACTTCATGGCAACCCATCCAACAGCTGATGAGACATTTCACTAAACCACAAATGTTTCTCAGTGGTGCTGGAGAAAAGGTCAGGGGAATTGCCAAAGTTATTAGGATTCATCATCTGGGGACAATGAATGTCTGTACAAATGTCTCAGCAATCCATCTAAAAGTTGTTGAGTGGTGATTAGACCAACTGACTCATTGACAGACCAATATTGCCATCCCTACAGCCAAAACTACTCCTTGTACGCAGTGTATGGGGCTCCCTCTTGTGGAAATACATGCAACTGCAGCCGGGGGCCACGACTTTGGCATCTGATTTCATGAGCTACTGTTTGCAGGTGTAAGTTCAACGTTCTCTTTCACAAGCAGCTTTTGAGAATATTAGCTGTTATTTTCAGGTGGTCTATGAATCAACGTGTCCAAGAAGAGGCCATTTTTCTTTTCAGCTGATTATATTATCAACAACAACAACAACTCTCTCAAGGGGACTGGGCGCAGGTGCCGGAGCTTGGCATCCCTCCCTGCGGCGGGATGCTCATGAGTCATTGTAAATAAAACTGAAACGGAGGGCGTTGGAAATTGGATTTGATTTTGCTGAATAGTAGACGAGCAAGGTCCTCAGGAGATGAAGAAACACGTACTGTATGTATAGATCTATCTGTCTATCCATCATGACTCTCTCTTTCCATCTCTCCCTCCCAGTTCCCCTCTCTGTCTCATTAACTCCCCCCTTTCTCTCTCTCCCGCTCATCTTTTTCACTCTGGAAATGAGCCCTAATCCTCGGGGGATGTTTCAATATTTGGAAGTTCCCATTTTCAATGTAATTGGTATTTTATTAGGCTGTAAACCATAATGACAGTTCTGCTCCACGAGGCATAACAACAGTGTTCAAACTGGCCTGTGGGGGCCACAGAAACCATCCATCATGGCAGTTGCCTACACAGCAATGTTTAACGCTTATAAATGACCTTCACCATTTTCTGTGGCGCGTGTTTTATTGGACATTTTGACATTTCGATTCTAAAATAGCAGATGCATTTCTTAAACATTCAAAGGATTTATTCAGCGTAATTTGTCCAGTGATATTTATAAACGACATCCCATTACAGGATTTCTGGGTCTTGAAGTTTTCAAGTTGTTCCCTTTGGCCGCCATTAGGGGGTGCCATTGATCACAAACAGCATGTGCATAGATTAATGGGCAAGAAGATAAAGGTTTTATCATGACCAGGGTTATATCAATTGTCATTTGCTGCCAAAGTTAACATGTTGTGGGGACGACCCAGATGGGACTTGAACCCACAATCCCCAGCTCCGGAGGCTGATGCCTTATCCATTAGGCCACTGGGCCACTGAAGGACGAACAGAAGAAATTCAAAATGTCCCATGTTGATGAAAGCATTGAGAACTGTTTTTTGTGGTTTTCGCCTATGATTCAGTGCTTTGTTTTATGGATGCTGAGTCCACCAAACCGGGCCACTGAGCTAAAGTTGTAGCATGTATTTAAAAACAAAAAAACAAGACATTCTCTGCCTCCCAGACTCAAACAATTCCCCAGAGGTAAACCTGGTGTCTGTTTACCCACAGAAAAACACGATGCTCTTCATAAAATGTGTCGCTATCAACTGTGCACGACCCTAAATGTTGTTTCCCTGGGAGGTGAAAGGAAACGGTGCAGCGTCTCGGTTTGTTTTCCTGCATAATGAGCTGTCTGCCGCTCGGCCTCGGAGGAGTTGAGGGCTTACAGGTAACTGATGGACAACAGTGCGGAGGAGAGTGCCAGACGCAAGATGCATGCACGATTGGGTTAAGTGAGGTGGCCTGCAGCTCACTTAACCTCGTACTCTTCAGCCAGTTAATCAATCATGTGGCCAGACAATTCAGCATTCCATCCATATGTTACCGTGGATCAACTTACCGAACTATCTGTGTATTTATCAGGGAAGTAGAAGCACATAAGTGAGTGCAGTCCAAAGTAGAGGAGTGGTTACCAAAATCATGCAGAGGAACGAGCCAGAAGGAAAAGGCCGGCAGACTTGGCGTAGGATGTTGATTAAATTATGGACATCGGCCATCATGCTGCTCTTATGTTTTGCGTTGCCTATGAAAACAGTTAGGAAGGCAGATGGAGCTGATTTCATTCCAGCCAAACAGAACAGCATAATGTATGCCTTGTCTTTATTCAAATTAGATGCTGACCACAATATTGACATTCGGCAGGAATTAACATACGACACTTAAACAGCACTATCCACATAAAAACTGGGCAATACATTTTTAGGAATCTAGAGCCCCCTATTCCAGAGCTATATTTCCTAAAATGTCCAAAACAAGGAAGAACAAAACTCACAAAACTCACAACATTTAATTGTTTTGTTAATACAGCCAGATGCTGTTACAGAACAAGCAGCGAAAATCAAAATGAAGGAGAAAATGCCAAAAATGAGATCAGAGCTTGCAATAGATGCCAGCAATGGACAGAACCAATCTCCATGCATTGTTTTTGAGATTTTTATTACTCTGGTCTAAAAAAAAAAAAAAACAAAGTTGAGGAATACTTGGAAGCTTTGAATGGCTGGAATCAACTTAACTGTTGCTTGTGACCAAAAAATGATATCAGTAGGGAAAACAAGGGAGAGCGGAGGAGCGATTGCCAGCTGAAGCCGATGATGATTGTCAAAAACAAGCTGTCTGGACTCACTAGATGTTTCTCAGGTCACTGAGATACAAGTATGTGGGAAATTAATATAGAAGAGGAGACTTACTGGTTGAAGCATTTCAGTATCCAGTCATGCATCAAATGGGAAATGTTGCAACAAATTCTGCCCTTTACATGTTTGTAAGTTTACACAACACACAACAGTACAACCCAGGTGGGACTTGAACCCACAATCCCCAGCTCCGGAGGCTGATGCCTTATCCATTAGGCCACTGGGTCTCTGTACAGCCATTAATAGGATCAGCTAATCCACAGAGCCTGGGGGACAGAAATGGTTATCAATTATGCTGCTATTTAATTTGAATTTGGATCTGAGAACGAGGTTTATGGTTTACCCTTGTAGGCAAAAAAAAAAAAATCTTGCAAATGCAACATTTCTGCCATGTAGAAAAAGCACCTGAATAAGACACTAAGAGCTGAAATCAGCTTCGCTGAAGGGGCAGGGACCCTCCATCACTGATGCTTGGCCAAACGGTAATAAAAGCCTTCCAGGAGAGACCGTCTAGAAATCTATGCTGTTAACCCCACATCTAAATGATTGAAATTGAAATCAAAACGCTGGATTTATTTCAAGCTATCCACTCGATAGCTGTGTAGCATGACTGTTTGAATACAGTCATACAATACAACACTGTGTCTGAATCACAGCAGCCGGGAAGGGGATGACTGGATGCTAACTTCAAATCTGCACTGAGAATAAACCTCTTACAATGACCCCCCCTCTTCCATGGAATTGATCCTGGGTCGAGATTCAGATATTTAGGCCAAGTATGAAAACGCCCTGAGATGGTATTAAAGTGTTCAGCAATTGCAAACAGCCTCTCTGACCTCGAAACATCAACCGAGTAGGTCTCACTCACTGGTTGACGTTTTACGTTACGCAACTGAACAGCCATATCTAGCTCTTCACTGCTGGCCAGAGCGCACAAACACGCGCTTAAGTTGCTTGAAATCTGAAATGTTAATAATCTGTTTGCATGAGTGAACATTCCCACAAATTTCTCACCCATGCTCAGTGAAACGTCCAGTGTGTGAACAGTGTGCTGACCTCGACTGGGTCAATATATGAGTGTGTGTGTGTAGGTTTTTATATCTGGCAAGTTTGGAGATGTTCAGAAACTTACTGTCAGAGGTTAACACATCATGTGTGTCCTCATAAACGGGTTCAAACCTCAAAATAAATTCTGCTCACGCTTTGCAATAACACTGTCGGCATAGCTAAGGCCTGTGTGTGTGTGTGTTAATAACTTTGTCCGCAGCCACATGGAATCCACTTAATCTCCATCGTGTAGTTTGCTTGCTGTCCTCAGGGCCTCCGAGATTAAACCGTCTTCGCTGCACTCACTGAACCGTGAACACTGGCCTCGCAATAGTGTAAGCAGTGTCCTCGCGCACAATAGGATTTACAAACCAATCTTCACAGTTATGGAGCAACTGAGTAAATGCCATGGATGCAGGCTAAGATGCACTGCATTTATCATGATAACTCAAAGAAAAAAACAGGAGTGTGAAGAGAAGCTCCAGGCTAGCGGGAAAGTGGCTAAATTTGTTGGAAATCTTGTTTTTTTTTTTTTTTATCATGAAGTAACTTAAATAACAGCAAATACAAATACAACAGCATGATCCTGGGTGTCAACAATTTGGTTCTAGATGCATATTTACCACCTTGTGCATATGGTGCAAAGGGTCATGTGCACTACAGTTTTCATAATAACCCTACACTCTACATATTTGTGATTTGACACAATATATTTGTCTGTTTAATTTGGACTTTCGGAATATATGACCAGTTTGGCTACAGACATCTGAACGACGTGGGGCTTTCTGAAGGTATTCGACCGTCCGACAATTTTCATCCAAAAACCTTTCATCACAGGTGAGTGCGGTTCAAAGTGAGTCACATGATAAGACATGATAAGAGAATAAGGCAGAACAGGTGAAGACCATAAAAACAACAGAAACACACAAACAAACAAAGGAATCTTTAAGAATGTGAACCCAATGCACGCGAGAAAATAAGAGACTAAAAACTAGATAAAACAGATGAAACGTGCATAAATAAATACATTTTTGTGTGAATGTTATTGTCAGTGGATTGTAGCCCAGTAATAGCCTGGCGTGCTGTCCAGGGGTTACCCAGCCCTTCACTCTCACTCAGCATTAATCCAGCATCCTGTGCATCTGAGGTTGATATTCGGGTTGAGAGGCATCCTGAAGTGTTGGACAAGTGGAAATGAAGATATAACACTCGGGACAAACGTGTCGGACAAGCAGTGACAAGCTGACATTTCCATAGAGCCAAGCTGTTGGTGTGGATAAACAGCTGCCCGCACGCTTAACTTTCTCTGGAATGATGAAGGTTAATAGCCCCCTCTGACACTGACAGCTGTGAAACCCCATCAGTGGGATATTTTTCTGCCTTATTCCGTTTTTTTTTTTTCAACAAAACCAACAACTAAGTCAGGGAGGGGATAGTCAGAGATCTTTGACTGACAGTCAAATGGAAAGCACCGTTCAGGATCGATCTTGCACACATGCAGTTCAATTAATGGAACAAAAACCGCCTAAAGGGTCAAATCTGACGGACATGGCGAGATAAACACACAGGGATCGATCTGGACGGCCTTTGTTTGGCCTTTTCCCTACAAATCCTGAAATTGAAAGCGCTTTACCTTAATCTTTAGAAACAACCTTGACAAAACTCCCTGACTCTGTTTGAAGAAAGCGTTGAATCAATTTACAATTATTTTGAATCAAAATGTGCAAGTATGCGAGTTTCCTGGATTTAACTCACACTGCTTGTGACTCACGGCTGCGGTGGTCTGTTGTGCTGCCATGACGAAAAAGACAGCCAAGTGGCTTTTTCTAGTTTTTCTAAAAACAAAAGAAGAACAAAGACAGCTTTGTTTTTCTCCTTCCTTCATCTCTCCGTTGCTCCCCTGGGCTCCTCTCACTCCTCGGAATGATGGGTTAAACAGCTGAAGGCTGTGTGTATGTGTGTGTTCTCACTGTGGTTTAGATTTATCTTGGGAGCAGTGGTTAGACTGGGAGAGAAGGAGGACGTGGGAGGAGGTTGCAGGTTGCGCGTGTGCAGAGGTCCAGCAGGAAATACGGAGAAGGAAAGGCGAGACAAAATAATTACTAAAGACACACAGGACTTTGAAACACACATTTTCCACCAGGCCATGTATACATTTTATGCCAATAAAGAGAGCTGGAGTCCTACCCCCTCTCCTTGCTAGCCTCCAACATGTTTCTGCAACTCAATAGAATATTTTTAACTAGAAGGTTTCTTGTATCAACCAAATACAATTTGAACACCTAGTCATTTTATCAATAAAACGTTAAACCGGTTTGCTGTCACTCAATAACTGCAATTCCCGTGAGCCTTTACAGTGTGTCAGAGGCTAAAGGAGGACTGGTAATTGTGCATTAAGGGGTTACAGCATAGCTGTACACTGTCCGTACCGTAGACTGCGTTCACCCCGTTCAAACGCTTGCCGTAGAAACAGGTTCTGAAATTAAGTTTTTCCTCACCTGCCACTGTGAGAGGTTACTGGACATATCTACTAACCACTAATTTATTTAAATCTACGTAGAACACTTTAAAATTGTAAACATTGGGTCAGTGGTGGAAGACAGTATAGCTATGGAATATATCACGCAACCGTAATCCCTGACTATTCTTAAGAATTGCTTTAAAAACACAATATTTATTAATATAAGAAAAACTTATCTGCGATGTTGGCAGGTGACCTGAATTTATTACCTGCCACAGCCAACATCTACTGTGGCAGGTGGCAGCTGCTAATTTCATTCCCTCCGTAGAAACATAATCTTGTTATTAATTAATTTTGTTATTAATTAACATATTTGCCAGATAGGAAAAATGCTGATGCTGAACATGTCAGCAAAATGTTTATTGACAACGTATTTCATTAGCTTCCTGCCAAAATATCCGATCTTACAAC
>JAVQJF010028167.1:0-101138 GCA_036023855.1 Gadopsis marmoratus | reverse complement strand
CACAGAAACTAAGTCTTAACAATAAAAATCAACTGATGTGTTGGTGACATGCAGGAGCTTATCTCCAACAATGACATGAAAAGCACATCATATTTTCTCTTCCATCATTGTGGTTTGTCAAGGCTTAAGAGGAATTTACATGAGGCAGACCTCTTTTTAAGTAGGCTGTACAAAACAAGAGCGACAGTTCTCTCTCATTCACCGACACAAGAAACCTTCCTACACATGACTGGGCAGGCACTGATATTTAGCGACAGTTTTCAAAACAAGAAAACATGGACAGGTTGTCAAACTTCTTGGTCAAATCATTTGGAGACTGAAAGCTAATATCAAAAAAACTGTAAAGTAAAGTAGCAAAAACTGGCAAAAAAACAACTCACTCAAGGAGCGCTGATGTTCCGAGCATTAAAAGATGATGATTCCTTAGTTTCAGGTATTGGAGATTAACTACAAATCTTTTGGTATTTTAAATTACTGAACTCCAGCATGAACAACTGATAATATTGGCAATGCGGTAACGGTAATAATCTTACGAAGCTTCAACTGAAAAGATATTAAAAAGTAGAGCAGAGGATTAAATTAAATGACATGAAATCCTGGTATGATTCTTAATCTGGTGTACTTTTATTTAATCAGATATTACCTGATTCAAGTAATCCTTTTATGAATAAACTATAGTTTTAATGGAATGTTTTTGCTGAAGAAAAAGTGAAACACTAATGCATTTGAGAGGTTTCTCTAAGAAATCTACAAAATAAGCCAAACATGTTAGGAATAAAGTAAGGAATCAGCAATCAAATCAAATCCTTTTGGTACCAGTAACAAAACTCAAGTACTGTGTATTGTATTGTATTGTATTGTATGTTGATGAGGGTATTTCACTTCCAAATGATACCCAACCTTAAATGTGATGATAGTTTTCAGTTTTATAGGACACAACTACCAGTATGTCATTAAGGTGGTCATTATTTCACCGAATGTCAATTATGTTTGACAAAGCTGTTGTTTGTGAACCGGTCTAACGAAGACTATCCTGATTGTGTCCAGTATGGTGGATGGTGCTGCGCCATGCATCTATTTAAACACCATGCTTTATCACAAGTGCTCGGTCCCACACCACACACACACACACACACACGGCATGGCTACCTGATAAATCCTCTTCATCTCATCAAAAATACTCTGTCTGCAACTCCAAAACACACCCTGATAATAAACGGAGATACAGTAGTTGGTGTGAAGAACAACTTAAAAACAAACATGGAAAATCAGTTGTAGAGCATGCCTGTGCAATTACCCTCAAAGACCAGCTTTAGGCTAAATGTAGCTCACTTGTAGGCCTACACCTACAACTGTTTGACTATCACATCAACCTCTTGGCTGGTAATTACAGGAATATATTCAAGTTATTCCAGTTTTTGCAACCTGTTTGTGATCTTGGCAAAATGTGACTGGGTCCTATAAGGAAGCTGCAGCTGACAACACACAAGTGTATTATGAGATTAAAGGTTATTTTTACCATGGGTATAATCACAAGGTGCTGACATGAAGACACAGGTACTGAAAAGCACAGGCAGCATTTCTTCACAGCTGTAACTGATTCTAAATTGAATGAAAATTATGACAGGCTATAACGTGGTGAAAAGTCAGTATGCATTAACACCTTTTAATACAATGTAATGTAACTACAACGACACATGGCACACACACAAACACTTAAAACATGTCAGAGATGCAGGCAGTGAAACTAACAATAGCAAATATTCTAATTTAAATACATTTTATTATACATGGTACATTTGTGATATAAATATTACACTTTGAGAAGTTGTGACAGTGGTTGGTAAACCTATAGCGATATAGCTTTTGAGAGTAGTGGACAAGAAAGGTAAGGCTAGGACAATGAACATTTGATTAATTGGAATATGTACTGTTAAATCTCTTGTATTTTATTTTTTTAATCATGGCTCAAAAAAATTATTAGCTACTTCAAATTGCTGATTTTAACAAACTGGCATTTGGAAAGTCAAGATGCAGCTTAAAATCCATGAAATGTTGTTCTTGTTTTGACAAAGCATGGGGACAGGGATAGATGCTAATAGTGTTAAGCACGGGCCACCAAGCCCCTAGATTCGATGGGCAAAGTTCATTTTTGGTGACCCAAATGTAAAGTTATGTAAAAACAATACAGCAAAGGCAATTTAATGGAACTTAACCGAGCCTTCCTCAACTGTGACACTTCCAATAAATGAAAAGACATTAGCAGAATGAAAATATATTTTTCTAATAATTTTTGTGAGACAGTGAGAATATATGTACATATATTCACATACATATACGGTCTCTTAGTTTGTATTTGGGATGTTTGTGGAGCTGTAACATTGCTTTGGCAAAGGCAATGTATATCCAGTATTGGGATAAAACTTGGTGGCCACAGAGGGCCATCTACATGGAGTAAACACAAAAACCTATTTTGCGGCCACAGGCCATGGTTAATATCGAACCCTGGGGGATATGCCAATATTACTCCAATACCAATCCTACGTCTTTCAAATTAGCTACAGTTCAAAGGCTGTTCATTGTGGGTTTTCTAAATGTTGCTGCTCATCTCACATTGAGAGACTGTTGAAATTCAAATAAAAACAGCAAACAAAACACTGGGAAGCACTATGAAAATTTAAATCAATAATCACGGATAGTTACCGCAACAGAATGTGGTGTCGAACTATTTTAAATTACACCAAGGCATTATTATTATTTACCAATACACAGGACTTTATGTTGCAGCTACTAAATCTCAAAATCCAATAGCTAACCGATCCACCCAAGGCACACGAAGTGATGTGTAAATGGGGTCTAACGATGCATGTACTGTACATACGCATCACGGCTGGAAGAATCAAGGTCACCCATCTTTAAATGTTAAAGAATGTTAATCTTAAAGAACTGGAAGTGATATTTCACTAGGTTTCACATTCCTGCCCTACCAGTATGCCTTACAGACCTAAAGGATAGTTTGATGTTTATCTTAATGGTCCGCTGATTCCATTATTTTGTTGGGAAAAAAAAAACAATTAACTACAGGCAAATCACTGTTAAAGCTGCAATAAAGAGCCTTTCATATCTATTTCAAAACAGGAAGACAAGGGAATTTTCTACCCCCAGGGTTTTCAAAGTCTGAGACTCTGGGCCTCTCCTCAGACATAGCTTGGAAAAAGCCCCCCCTTAGTTTATTTAGTTTCACTCAATTCCTGGAGGCCTATGGGATCATGATTATGTATCTATGTGTCTATGAGATCTGAACAATTGAGCCAAGATAGCCTAATACTGACATTTGACATAACTTCAGACTAAACCAAATACATCAAAAAGGTCTGTTCTAAGGCCTTTATATTAGTTTCTGACTTTGGAAAAGTGGGAAAAACAGTGAAATTCACCCAAACTACTGCATCTCTGAACTCTTATCTTTATATCTTTAACCATATCACACACATTTAGGATATTCTATTCTATCTAGTCTGGTTAACTAATGTAATGTTTTTTCACTTGCATTCACTGAGCCCTCCCTGAAACTGTCCCCTCCCCCACTTTGAAAACCTCTATTGTATATATAGCATGCCTGAACGTGACACTTAAAATTTACTTTAAAATGGTCCAATGCACAGCAGGGAACTAAGTGTTGCAACTCCATCAACCACTCGCCATCTTAACTTTTTGTGTTACAATTCATGGGTGCTGAAAGTTTGAGATTCCTTCTTTGTTGCCAAAGTGAAAAGCAAATAATGTGCAAACCACAGACTGTATACAGTCTATGATACAAACCTATTCCCTCCTCACAACCTCAAGTCATCCTCCTTGTTTAAAATAAAGGCTTGGTCCAGCAAACTTTTACTAGATCCTTTCATAATCCATTAATATGTTTTGTAGAAATACATTGAAAATTAGTAAGTGTGTTGCATCATCAAATCTGCCCCCGCCCACCCCCACCACCAGCCCCAAGATCAACGAATGACGTCCTATGCTTGATGTATGACAGCAGCTGACGTCAATGCAACCAAAGTGCTAGGAAAAAAATTAAACAGCCATCGTTAAATATTGGGACTGAAAATAAATTGTATCAACCTTACAAATATACTATTATATTACTCTCTCGGACGTTTATGTTGAAATAGCACCGTTGACCCGAGGCAACATATCAACAACCGAATGACCATGTGGTGGTGACCGCGGATGCTGTTGACAGGAGGCGCAGATTCATTTCCTACGTATGTGAAAAACATAACACGGTAGCATCCTAGACTAATGTTTTAGGTAGCATATTGTGCGTTAACGCCAGCCAGACAACCACAACCTGGCAGGACAAACAAGCAAAAGGCTGTAACTTATCGCCATGACAAACGAGTTCGTCAAGGATGTCTAAATAGATAAGGCAAACATTTGTTTTAATCCCAACAACATTGGGGACAGCTAAATAACCAACATTAACGCGAAGATTTTGTTACACACACACCTGCATCTTCATCACGAGTAGCGTTTGCTAGTCAAATCCGCTAACATGAACATTAGCTTACACATTTGGCTAGCTAACGTTACCTTTTACAGTAAAGCTGCAAGTTCCAGTCAACACAATCTGCAAACGCGGGCAAGGAGGAATCAAACTACGCATATTCATAAAACTACAGGGGGGGTAAACGTTGCGTCAACACTGCCAGGCAGGTCAATTGATGTAGCAACTTTAAATGACATCTAGATTAGCTTGAGCTGTTGCCATTCTCCATCATTAAAAAGGCTAACGACATTAGCTAGCCAAATTCTACTAGCTAATGTCACTTGCAAGTTAGCAAACTAATGTTGACCAATGCCTTTGTTTGGGGCATAACACAGTGGTCAACCGCAACATTTGAAGAGCTCGTGAGTTTCTGGTGGCTAAATAACTCAGCGATAATTATGCTAAAGCTCCAGCCACCTACAATAAACTCATTTTGTCCCGACACGCAGCGAAACTAGTCGCTAACTGATTAGCTAGAACGTAAGTTAGCCAGCCGTGTCATGATAGGCCGTCCAAGTCATGTTTAGCTAACTGCTAGCAGCTGAGAGTTAGCCGCAGAGACTCTAATCGATACACCCAAAGATCGCAAACTCCCAAAGCGGTGGCAGACGTTTTGCCATTATTAATGGGCACGGTGTGCTAGGGTGGCAGCCAACACGCAGAGTTTGATCCCCCAGTCGGGGCTGGGTCCGTGACAACCTCACCTCTTTGGGTACGAACTGATTCTCCTCGCTAGGCACCATTTCCATTTGCGCGACAGTTCAGACGAGCGTCTATCCGGACACGGGTGTCAGCGAGGAAAACTTTGCAGCGGTGAACACAAACATGGCTTGTGTCCGGTTTTTGTCGGAAGTTTCGATGCTTGGATAACAAAATTAAACTTGCCAAAACTTGTAGGCGTATCAAAGTGATCGCCAGCGCTCGTCGTTTGCAGTAAACCCCGAGCACAAACTGTCCTGCGATAAACGGAGAAAGATGGCCGGTGTTTTTACTCCGCGAGACTTCACTCGGAGAGCTTCGGCGTCACATTTCCATCCAGGCGTGATGTGTGTAAGTGTGCGTGCGTGCGTGCGCGTGTGCGTGCGTGTGCGGACAGGATGACGTCGGCGTGCGTGTCTGCGTTTTCAAGAAGGACAGAAAATGACAAGAAACGGGAGAAACGCGGCATCACTGCTTGTGCAGCCTGCGTGTGAGAGGAGCGGAGCGCAGGCGGCCCAGTTTTAACGAGGGAGCCGTTTCTACCACGACGACACTGGAAGGCGGCGTTGGGCGAAGCGCACAACACGGTTTCATGATGACTATGAGCAGAGTTTCACCCGGATGAGCACTTGTCCTGATGTCAAGATTCATAACTATTTATAACGGGGTTTTTTTTTTTTTCAGAATCAGAAATAAATCAGCTTAAAAAAAAAACAAGCGCAAACAAAGCTGAACTAAGCTAGACATACATATATTAAACATACATATGTTAAAAAAAACAGTGTGTATATTAACTATAAATATAAAATATAGAGGACCAGTTTAATAATGGCCCAGTCAGTCATGTGTTCACTTGTCCACCAGGAGCTGTGGGTGATAATGAGGAGCAAGTGTACTATGGGGCTAATCAGCAACCTAATTAATAAGCAAAGAGACATTTTAATGAAATACATTTCGTAATACACAGCCAATAACAAATCATCTTTCCATGATGAATGAGGACAGATTTGACTCATTTTTGCACAATTTTATTTACTGACCCGCACAAATGATCATCAAGTTGTCAACAATCATTCTGTCCCCTTTAGGGAATGACATATTCACAGATGTACTTTTTGAGGCTGCGACACACCTCATCATACCACTTTCCTTGTGCAACCACTGAAAGAGCAACACAGCTCTCCCTCTTCGTTCCTGTGGGCTGCTTCTTGGAGCGGTCCCAGTTGAAGTAGCTGACTGGCAGGCTGTTGACATCAACATACTGGCCTTCTTTCACTATGTCTGCCACGCCGATCCAGAAGTCCTTGGTTCCTGGAGCACTCCTCTTTGCATATTCACTCAGTTCATTGTTTTCCATCATGTCCCGCGGCGTTGCAAGAGTTCCTCCTTGTGCAATACAGTCTTCATTTGCTTCGTGGTAATGTTTGGGTTCCTCAATTGTAAGATAACACTTCCTGTGAGCTTTGATGCCACGGAGACAGACTGAAAACACAAAGCACTTACTTGAGTGAATTGTAAAGTAACTATATGGTATTTAAGGAGTTAAAAACTATTGCAATGTTTAGTTTCCTCATTAATAAGAAAATAATCATGATGGACAATGCACATTTTCTTTCTTTTTTCTCCAGCAGAATTTGCAGAAATGTATACATACAGAAATATTCATTAACTCATAGATAGAGAGTTCAGAGTTTGAAAAGTGACTAATAAATTAGCAAAGAAAAGAAAAGGGGGGCATAATAAAAATAAACAACAACAACAACAAATAGATACATTTATAGTATTTTTGTATGATCAGCCAAATCTTATAAAAACTAACAAAAGGAAAAAAACTTTACATTGTAAAAATTATAATTTATTTAAAAGAAAATAAGCTGGTGATTTAGATGTACTTACAGTCTTCCCCTTATGCAATTAAACCTTTAACTTTACAATTCAATTTAATGTATATAATGAGTGCTGCTGCCCTCTGCTGGTGGCTCAGCACTAAGAAGTTCAAAATCTAGTTATCAAGTTACCAATTATCTCTCAGCAACCTCAACATTTTGTGGCCTGAATTAACAAGTAACAGTGAGAGAAAGCACCGTAATATATTTAAATCACAACCTAAAATCATATCAATATTATTAACCAAACACTGTCCCATTATTTATCTCTAAACATACTGAAGACTGCAATGCTTATGAAGGCAATCTATCAATCTACAGTTATCTCCTCTCTCTTTAACCTTCCTTTATTCAGTGCGGCAGTACCTGTCTGCAACGCCTGCATCTCTTTCAGTGAATTCACCTCCTGCCACAACCTCCAAAGCTGAGATTTCACGTCATCTTCCTCTACAGCTGCATCTCGATGAAGAGGCAAGGGGGGAAAAAGCACAGGTCAGATTAACATCTGTAGCAAACACATTATTTATGAATTGTGTGTATAGTTACCTCCAGACTGACGAGGCGACACGGCCTTCCTGCTGCGATGTGGACGGCTGGAGCTGACGTGGAGTAAGGAGAAGCAAAGAACGAGGAAGACAGGGAGGGCCAGACGTGCCATGTCTGAGGCCAGTGGGTCCTACAGGACAGGACACAGTGGCACACCTTGTACGGCTGTAAAAGGAACCAACAACACTGTAGGCAGCTCAATATATACTGGCCCTCTGTATGCCTCTCTGGGTACTCTTCCTGTATTGGCTCCAACTCTGTTTGTGTTTGTCCAAACATCAGGAGGAGGTGAAAGAGGTATAAGGGTGGAGTGTCAAATAATGACATACTTGTGTCTGGCTTTTGATAAATATTTACTTGGGACAAGTTTCATAAATAAACTGGAAATTCATTGACTGCTTCACTATTACAGAGTATTCCTCATCCCATCCCAGTTCCATGTCAGTTTTGGACACGCTAAGTCACCCTTTGACAAGTGAAAAATGATGTTGCACCAAATAAGTAATGCCAACATGTGTGAACTGTCCAATGGTACCACCCATCAGTGAAATATAGGCTTTATGTACAGTACACTAAGTGGTACTAATCTACACTAACAAGGTTTTCATTTACAACTTGAAGTACATGAAAACAAGTAACTGAGTAATGCTGCTGCTACATATACTGTTGATATTTTTTCAATCACACTGACTTTCAGTTATCTAATTTTAATAAATAAACCTTTTATTAGACCCGAGGACGTCCAGCTCCCAGCTCTGGTGCAGGCAAAGTTATTTTTAGAGTAAGATGTATAAATATGGGAGGGGGTAGCTAAATAAGAAAAACCATTGGGCACATAGGCTCAGTATAGCAATGCAACCCTCAAAACCAGCTCAAGTATGTTTTCCCATTTTATAGTCTTCAAATTGTATATTTCTAAGCATATTTAACTTAAAGCTCTAATAAATAATACTTGTTTTGCCCCTAAGTGAATTCTAACCAAACATGGCTGTTAATTAAAAACTCTGTGATAGTTTTATTAGTTGCTATACATTCATGATTCTTTGTATTTACTGTTAAAATAGAGTAGGTGTAAATGAATGTGAAATGGTACAGTATGTAAAGTCTATTTAAGTTAGACTGATCGCACAGTATCAAGTCCATGGTCTATGTTTAGTCAGATGCGAAAAAGCTGTATTGGCGAGTTTGTGTATGCTATTCCAGTGCAGACATAAAACCCAAAACTAACCTCGGACCCGGAGTTGAGGATGAGACAGACATACAGAGGGTCAGTAGTTCTGGTTTAATTAATGATTAATGATTAAAATGCCACATACATCGATCTTCAAATATAACACAGTTTGCAGCAGTTCCGACAACTGAATACTTGTAGAATTTTAGAATCCCTTTGCTGCTATCTGGTGCCACACTAAGGAATTCTGCAGAACGTGCAGTATACTAGTACTATATTCCAAACTCTGAAGCATAATGAAAAACATTTTTAACATGAAGATCTTCTCATCAAGTTGAGTTATGATTGGAATCCAGATAAAATCCATTATTCCTCATTGATTTCATGAGCGCAAAATACTTATTTACATAAGATATTTAAGACAACAAATGTTTTATATTTTAGAGAAGCGTTTTTTAATGTGATATGGCAAGAACTGACTTCAGGGAGGGTCTAAACCTCGTGAAAGAAATGAAAACATTGAACTAAGACAAAACACAATCACGGAATAATTTGCAGATAAATGTATTCAAGTAAACGGCGCTGTCAAAAAAAGTACACAACAAAAAGTGTTACAAAAATACACGACCACAGGTAAACCATAGTTTATAAGGAATTTTGTGAACACACTACAATGCTAAACACTTGTTTAGACATGTTTCTTTTTCTTTTTGTACAAGGCAATATGAATACACGCGCTCAAAAACATGCTCTCTGTCTCACACACACGAACAAACACACACACACACAGATGCGACGTTAAAGACATGAAAATTGAGAGGTCTTTCTAAACATCATTGTCTTTATTTCCAAGCCTAGAAATCAATTTCTAAATGTAATCACTTTAGTACACACGGTCTCTCCACTGTTTGTCATTCAACTTCAAAGCATGCAGTATTTAGTCTTGTTAGCTTTGCTGTTACTAAGTTGATACATTTATTAATTTTTTTAAATGGAATGATTACAAAATATTGACTTGTTTTATTGTTGTTATAGTTGAGAAAATACTTTCTGATTAATTCTCTGGTTTCTTTTTAATAATTCAAGTAAGGTAATAAATAATTCACATGGCTAGCCGAAGCACACTGAATAAGCACGGCTGAAGAAAGAATGAAAATGAAACACAATGCAGTTTGTTTTTACTTTGATAAATTCAAAATAAATCTATGGTAGGTGAGTGTAAGGCAAATTTTTGTTCCCTGTCAGCTGTTCTTCTCCTGCATTTCATCAGCAGCTTACAGATGTGGAGTAAAGCTGAGGGCATCATATTTAAAATAAAGTAAAATAGTGCTGCTCAAACATAAATCACACTGCCTTTACACACCAGCTTATTGTAAAAATAATTTATGTTGGCACTTTTGTTGTGAGGCACCAGCAAATAAACAACTTTTGTCAGACAAGGAAAGCCGAGACTTAAAATTGAACTACCCAAACATTGGCCTGCAGGCGTGAAGACCACTTCATGTTCCTCCCTAAGAAAGTCCCAAATTTACAGATTTATATTACGTCCTCTTGTGTTTAGTTTTACATTATGTTTTACCCCAGTGTTTACAAAACTCTGACATTTTTGCCAATGTAACACTGTACGGTGTCATATATAATGTATTTTAGTAAAAGTTCTGAATACACAACTTAGTGGGAAAATATGTCCTCGATCCAAAACTGTGGTGGCAACGTAGCTTCACCTTACTTCAGATTATATGATCAGCTGAGGAAGAATCTTTAAGAATTTACGGCCACGTCTTCATATTCCAATTATAAATACATTTTGTGTTGGTTTGTTCAATGCCAACTTCACACTAGCAAAGCATTTCAAATATCAAGTATTTGTAGCTCAAAGGCACTGGTGATCCTATAATATTACACGGTTGGCACCTAAGAATAAACTACCATGTAAACACAAAATTGTCTTCCTTATTATCACTGCAACATGAGAAAGCGATTCTCTCACTTGGTCAGATGCATCAAAACATTGGGGACGTTTTGTTAAATGTCAATTTTTTACTCTTATTTTATAGCTGTCACTTCTGAGGACAGACATGAGATGACAGACTTTACTCAACCTGTTTTTAAGGGTGCTAATCTTAAAGTGATAATAGCAAGTCAGCAGGTTTAAATGCTACTGTTGGCAGATGCAATCAAATGTAAAATGGACACAAACCTATTCACATCAATTGGCTAGCATAACATGACTTTATTATACAGCACAGAATATAATAATACTCTTTTGAGAATGGCACTTGCACTTGTTGCCTGGGTGACAAATATGTTGTTAGTCTTCATTTACCCAAAACTTCTGCTTCATCTGGCAAACAATAGGTTACAGACAACAGGCACTAACATGTTCTGTGCATACATACATACTTTCATGCATACAGCACATGCATACATACATACATACGCACATACTGAACACTTGTGTGTGGTTGCGTTCCTCTGTGGTGAACCTCCAGTCTCTAGGCTCGTTGGAGTGGGATTTGTTGGCTTTAATGGATGAAAGGCATCCGCTCCTTGCTGTCGTTGTCTCCCTCGGGCTCCTCTTCTTCCTCTCCTGCTTCACTGGTCTCTGTGCTGTCGCTGGCCATCTAGTGGCAAAATATTATTCGGCTATCGTCATATACAGAAAAACAGAGAGATCAGACAGACAGCTGGTACAGTAAATGTGTAAAAGTGCCTTCTGATAATGGGCAGCTGCATACAGGGTCTGTATTTTCACTATGAGCATGTCTATACATCAAATTATTCTAGGTTTGATGTTGAGATCACCATGGAAACGACTGCTATAATACAGCAGGTAATTTTACACACTGCCTCCTTAAGACCCTGACTGAACCTGAAAATGTGCAGTCGCCTTCAGAAATGTCAAATGTAACCATTCCATCTTACGCATCATCTTGTCATATTTACAGCACTTCAAAAAGCATTTTCTATATAGATGTTCTTAAAAAGGAATAAATTATATTAGGGAAACCACAAGGGGGTGTGGGAGGTCGGTTCTATAAATCTTCTTAGAACTCCCACATACTGTTTCTGTATTATGAGTCCTTTTACATCTGCCAATTTATTGCCATCTTCCTTCTCTTTTCTCTTCCTCCTGTCATATAATTCTTTCTGCACTGTATTGTCATTATTATTGATCTAATCTGCCATCCAGATTGATCAAATCAAACAATTAACTTTCTTACCTTAGTCTTATTTTTATTTAGTAATAATTCTATATAAAATACAGCAAGCTGGAACTGTAAAGCATACTTTCATGTCTTCAGTGTGACATTTTAACAATGTGTGTCTGTTAGGTATCCTGTTTAATTTATAAATGGTATTTTAAGTTCTTTTAATATTATAGAATGGAATGCAGACAGTTAACGTAGCCTAGTCACTTTGAAATCAATTCATCAGCCACTCTTGCTGTAAAATATGTAGAGTGCTGCTGCATGAGTGGCTGTGAAAATTGTAAGTCTTTAATTTATTTAATTTAACTAAAAAGATCAATCCTTATTGGGAAATTGTGCCCGAGCTAATTAACAGTACTGTCTATATTGTCTATAGCTTTCTGATAACCTCTATCCTACAATAAACTAGGAAAAAGCACATTCAAAATGTTGTTGCTACCAGAGGGGTGGGAGTCTTCTCGACATCCAGAATGAGTTTTCCTATGTTGCCTCTGTCATGAATTCTCTGCATGGCCTCTTTTACCTGAAAATAAAACACAACAATTAACTTCCTTTCAACAAGCACTGACTGGGGCTTCAAAACTATATTTGAGGTAACTGTTTGAATTACGCACCTTTTAAAACCCAGATATTATATCCGATTGTGTAACAGCACACTCATTATTACAAACATGGCAAGTCTAAAATGATGTGACTCTTTATTATGTGACTTTAACTGGATAGATTTCATGAGGGTAGTTAACACTTAACCTTTACACAACTTTGGGCCATCTGTGGCTCACCATTGCACATATTTTTTGTGACTCCTTGTCACCATCTAGCTGATAAGGATAATATATATAAAAATAAATATTGTTGAAAGTTTGCTGAATGCTATCATACTTTACAAACTATTTTAAGGGCACTGCACTTGTACTGTTATTGTGATTCTGGTCCACTAACAATTGATCAAAAGTGTAAACAATGAAACATCAACGTTACTCATTAAAACTTGTCCGACTCAAAAATTCACACATCACAAAAGATTACACAGGATGCCATATCTTGCGTTCTCATTACAGTCTACACAAAGACACTACTTAATGTGTCTCTTTGTCCGGAAGCCAACATGTCACAAGCATTCATCTGCTAAAAGAAACAGTGCAAATCAAGCCAAGAGCAAAAATAGGTCAGAAACTTGTCCATCACTTTGCTGCTAGGTAGCAAGTTTGCAGAAGAGAGGAGATAAGATCCACTGGCATTGAAGATGTAATGGGACTTTCCTGGTACTGATACTGTATGTAGGTTCACTTTTATTTTTTAGTATCCTAAATAGCATTTTCCTTGGATCTCCCATGTGAAAAATAATTGATAAAATATATTCCTAACTATAATTGCTGGTGGCCCAACAACCTCCTGTTATTCTGTTTCAGTCACACACATTCTCCAACTTTCCATTCCAGATGAAAAAAAGGCTGCCTTGGTCAACATGTACACTAACGCCCTCTGAATCCTCCTTCCAGGCATATCAGCAAATGAGGCAGGCTGTGCCCCCGAAACTACATCCCACGCTATCCTCCCCTCTAATAAGATTCTTCATGGGCAATGGCTCCAGTGAATGGCTGGAGCAATCTGCCAAAGTTTTAATGACAACAGTACAGGGGGAGTTTCCCATGAGAAATGAACATCTGAAGACAGCAATCACTTCATCAGCACATTCTCTGTTTGACTGTAGAGATAAAGTTCAGGATTACTTGTAATAAGCTTCTTGTGACGTTTTCTTGCACTGCCTCTCATTTGATCTGAATCTTTGGAGCATGTTTGGTTTTGTGAATCAAATTGCAAACATTTCCCTTGTAAAGACAGAGCATGCGTTAGATGCATTCGAATATCACTGCCGGGAACAATTACGCACTCTCAGGTTGAACCTTATGCTGAGGAAATGGCTGCACCTTAAGTTGTAATGGTACCATAACTCATATGTAGCTACTGGAAATAGAGAAAAAACATTATTACCACATACAGTGACGTTTATCCTTTTGACTCTGTGGTTGTGGCTCATAAAAGCTGTGAACAAGTACTGCCTGCTGCCAAGGACGGACCTTCAATAGACCATATTCACAGCAGACTTTTTTTTTTCACGTCAAAGCAGGAAAAGCACAGACGTAATTCAACATTTTATTTCATTTTAATTTAACATTAAAAACAACTGCATTCCATTTAGGTGAGCTAGCTATTGTGCCTGCTGGTATGCCGTACTAGTACGCTTGATGGAACAGTGCAAATCTTTTTTCACCTCTGCTTTTCCTGCTATTGCAGTCAAACTGTCTGCTGTGAAAAAGAACTACTATAAGTACAGTGACTAGATTTTTTGTTTTGGGTGCAACAGTTTAAAGGCCCTGCAGTCCCACACAGGTGTCACTTATTCCAGCTAATTAGACTTGTGCTTAGGTTGAAGTTGGGCGGAGCCATGTCAGAATGATATGTCACCAAACGTCATAAACCAATTAAAATAATAAAACGTGTAGCGTCTCCCACCTCCGGTGCAACAAAACGGATCTAAACAAGCACAGTCTGTGCACAGCCACACTAAGGCCGTCACCTTTCACTCGAAATTCTAATTTTCTGCAATGACCTGTTCGAATTCAAAATTCACCACCTGTAAGCACAGCAGTTTGCCGTACTGATTGGATAATCACGACACCACAGCTTGACACCCAAGAGGGAAAAGAGGTACCAGAAACGAGTGGAGCAAGAGTTTTCCATTAGGCAAAGGTGCCACATTGGATGTGACGAGCTCACAAAAAGAAGAAATCAAGAAGCAAATTGGTAAACATTCAAAGGTAACATCTTTGTCTTGTCACACAGCAGCAGCAAGACGGTGTCTAACTCCATTTTGCATTCAATATATCTTCTCAACGATGCTACTGTATAGGCTAACCATGGGCACTGAAAGAAATATGTTCACTGTGTTCTCTGCAATCCCCTCTAGGCTGATCCAAAGCCAATAATGTAAATAGCATAGTGATTGACGTGTGGCCTGTCGGGGGTTTGCGTGGGTGTGAAATAATTGTGGAACAGGAAGACACAACCTGCCCACCAGCCGTGGAAGGATGTCCAAGAACAGCTGACAATGTCCCACAGAAAGCAGCAGTGACAAACCACAGCTTATACGCTGTCCAAGACGTTTGCATAAAATCTTCTCTTAGATCTTTCCAGGGCATCTCTCTTTATGTTACTACTGTGATCAGATCCTTTTTAATTTGATAATCATTGACTTACGCCCGCTGATCACCCCGTGGTCTTACCTCCTCCAGCGCCCATAGGGAGTCCACCACCGGCTTGATCTTCTTTTGGTCATAGAGACACAAGAGTTTGTCCATCACTGATTTCACAAGACTACATTTCCCGTGTTTGAAGAGGAGGTTGAGCAGCGAGAATCCTGCTATAACTTTGTTCTCCTCGTACAGTTTGATAGGGTTCACCTTCTCCACCTGCCACCACTGGAGAAAGAGACATAAAACACAGAGAGACATGTTCATCCCGAGTGATTCATGCGTGCGTGCTTCATGTGCCATAAAATGTTCACTGGGTAGTAACAGGTTACTGTTTCCTTCAAATGTTGATGACAGACTGCATCTCTGACTCACAGATTTTGCAAAGCTGAAGAAACTCTTTGTTTCCCCAGTTACCATGTTTGACGCACCTGAAAAAACAAAAGTAAAAGGATTGCTGTATGCTGGACAGAAGCGATTGGTCAATAATAGGCAGCCACGAAGCATGAAGGGTGAGGTGGGGGAGGAACAGTTGGCACCTTAGACCCTTAGATCTGTGCAAGCATGCCTTCGCACATATTCAGTATAACTAACACTAATGAATTAATCTCCCTCTAATGCCATTACTGGATTCATGAGGCTTGACAGAAACCAAAGTAATTAACAGAGATCAGATAAGAATGGTAGCTGTGAAGGGCAGTGCATTTCATTTGCAGGCTATGGAGCATGTTTTATTCAAGTGAGCCTGATTTAACAGTCAGGTGCAGCTGCCAACTCACTGAATGAATGCAGGACTCATCTTTAAAGGAACAGTTTGGCATTATGGGAAATAGACTAATTCAAAGATTGATCAAAATAAAGCTACAGCCAGGATGCGGTTAGCTTAGCTTAGCATAAAGACGGGCAAAAGGTATGTCGTTTGTTTAGGCCACACAAAAACCAAAGTGTAAAAATTACAATTCACCGTTTTACAGAGGGTTATGCACCGGACTGTTTTTTTGCTGGGAGCAATGACATCCTGAAGTCTTGTCGTCACCAGGCTAGCTGCTGTTTCCCCGTTTCCAGTCTTTATGCTAAGCTGCCTCTTGTCTCAAGCTTCATATTTAATGGACAGATATATGAGTGACCGATATTCCCATCTAACCATAACTAATCCTAACTAAACCCATCTAATCCTTAACTAAGGTTTGAAGCAAATCAACTAAAATGTCACTAATACACTGCAAATTTAGTTATTTCCAATTTGAAAGTGCTCAATGGAAAGGCAATGGTTGCACTAACACACAGCAAAAGCACGAGAATCGTCCCCACCATAGAGGATGTAAGTTCCCAAAGGCTTCAGCAGAGTCAGGCCTTTCCCTGTGTTCTCCCCACACAGGCAGTCCAACACGACGTCCACTCCATCGGGAGAAATCCTACAACACCAAGAACAAAATAAAAGTCCATTGAAAAAAGGATTCATATAAACTAATTTACACGCAGGAGTATAGTCTGAACATCAGAGCTCCGACTAACGATTATTCATCGATTATCAAAATAGTTCTGAGCTGAAACTATTAACCGATTAAATGATTACTCGATGGAAAATTATTTTGATTGAATTGCTAGTCATTTTTTAAGATGTAATTCCCCAATTTCTCAAACGTGAGAATATGCAGCTTTTCTTTGCATTATATAACAATAAAGTGAGTACTGTTGGGCTGTGGACTGTTGGTTGGACAAAACAAGCAATTTGAAGACATCATAGGCTTTAGGAAATTGTGATTCGTATTTTCCACCAATTTTCTGACAATAATTAGCATATTAATCAATAATGAAAATGTGCTGCAGCCCGAAAATACTTGCAGATTAATTTGATGTCTATCCACTAATCACTTAATCGACTAACAATTTCAGCTCCACTGAACATGTTGTGAAGAGTTCATCTACAAAAACATTTTTTGAGCAGTTGAGATCAAGTAAAATCAGAGGTCAACTTACATACAACATACATTTAGGGTGATATAGCTGCATTACCTTGTTTAGAATGGACTAAATGGAAAAGTGCAAAACATATGTACATATATTTATTTGAGTGCATATATTCAGCCTGTGAGTCATACTCTGGAGCAGCTTCAGGTTTGTTCTAATCATGGATTCATAAGCTATGAGCACTGATTCTCTGGAGTGTTACTCTGAGAAGTACACAACCCACATGTTTTCTTTTGACTCTGCCCACAGTTTTCTTATTAGAACTTATTAGAACTAAAACTTATTGATGTTTTGTAATGCCCACATTACTCCTCAACAGTAACATCCTTTATATCAGGTTGCAAAAAGGTTTAATGTTCTTATCGGACACCGAATCAGTCGGACCATAATGAGACTCATTAAAGGCACGGATATGAAAGAATGAAAGGCATGTTATTATCAAGGAGTCCATAATTCCTTACTTTCTGCCTTGTGGCCCTGGACACCTGCTTGGCTAAACTGCCTGGTGGTCTTGTGATTCCCATGGTTTGTGCCTTTTGTAAAGAGACTAATTTAATTGTACTTTGCTCTTGATCCTGAGAAGAATGTGTGGGCCAGAGAAAGGAAAGGCACATTAATCCACAGCCACTGTTGATATGTAGGCAGAAAGCATGAAACAATCTGTGCTCAGGACATTTTGTTTTTTGAAACCCTATGTTTTATAATCTGAAAAATATAGTCATACAGCATGTTTCATATACGTAGCCTGGTTACGTGACACAGGAGTATAGCCACAAATTACTGTTAGATAACGCTTTCTGAAGCAGAGGAGGCAGAATGGTGATGAGTTAATCAAAAGCTTCACAACGTCTTCAAAGAAAAGATTAAAACTTCACGACATGACTGCATGAAACCTGTGTAATATTACATCAATTCTCAGTTACGGTTTGCTCCAAGGTGCTTCCTTTGTAGCGCAGACCGCCGAACAGCATGCTGTTTTGTGAACGGAATGTATAGGGTATCAATGCTCTGCCCTAATTGACTCGGTTGTTCCACATTGCCTTCGCCCTACACAGTGCTGCTGCTCTCTGAGATGAGCTGTGCGTTGCCATGGGAACCTCAGCCACACAAGACCAAATAAGGCAGCAGGTAACATCTGCATCCTCGCACAGCCCTCTAAGCTCAGCGAGGTCCACGTTATCACATCCACATGTATAACGTGCTACGGTGAAGCTCTCCGATGACGCCTTGAAGTTCAATGTCATTTTTAACATGAGCACTGCAAAACCCCACTATAATACAGACAAACTTTTCCATGCTTACTTTTTGACTTCTTGCGTATAATCAACGTTCCTGTCAAAGAGGTGAGTCACCGAGTCTCTGATGGCCGCGTGTTTGAAACATGAAGCGATCCCAAACACAGTGACATTAGGAACAGTAGAACACAGCTGAGCCACAGCTTGACCCTGAAAATAACAAACAGTTGCAACAGTTTGTCAGTGCCTGAGAACACAGGGCTTAACTCTAAATATGCCAAGATCACACAAAGGCAACATTATACACCATGAAACAATAAACAGACATTTATAGAAAATTAGATATAGTGGTGTAGAATATCTACAGTGTATTAGTTATATTAAATAGAAGTCCTATTTGTATAATGCGTTTGATTAAGTGGTTAACCTTA
Source organism: Gadopsis marmoratus (assembly GCA_036023855.1). Classification (NCBI taxonomy): domain Eukaryota; kingdom Metazoa; phylum Chordata; class Actinopteri; order Centrarchiformes; family Percichthyidae; genus Gadopsis; species Gadopsis marmoratus. The sequence goes on along the minus strand of JAVQJF010028167.1, from coordinate 82,184 downwards.
GATATAACAACTATGTGGTTTTCAAATAATTAAGCATTTCTTTCAGTCATTCCAAAACTTGTTCAAGAAGTTCGAGTAAGAAATAATTTAAAGTCTACACTTATTTTGCACTGTGACGTAAACAACAGGCATTAAGCAATAACAGGGAACAAACAACTTGCTCCATTTGTGGGTATGAAGCAGTTAGTTCTGATGAGAGTTGGATGAAATGGCGGAACTGATTTGTGGCCGTGCAACAGTCATATATATAAGTGATGAACTTACTACACCACCTCCCGCTGAGTGAACCAGCACTGACATCCCCTCTCGCAGATTGGCAACCTCAAAGAGCATCATATAGGCAGCCACAAAGTTCAGGGAGAACGCGGCAGCCTCAGCAAAAGTCATTTCATCTGGCATCTTGTAGACAAAATCCACTGGTGTGCAAACAACTTCTGCCCAGGCGTTGTAATTCACAAAAGCCATAACTCTGTCGCCTATCTGAAAGAAACATGTTCAGAGTAGCTGGACAACAAACAGGCGCTAATATATGAAACAAAGCATGTGGCACTAAGGGAGAAGTTATTAGTAGATTATTGATTAACTTAAATGGATTTCTCATTATTAGGCTTACAGCATGCGTCTCCAGTTTTGTTGATGCAGATTCGGTTGCTCAGAAACTGACAACATTCATTCATAGCTCAGTACAGAGTTACAGTCAATTTCACTAACCTCAAATCCTGTTGTGTTCTCACCAACTGACTCTACTATTCCAGAGCATTCAAACCCGGGGACAAGAGGAGGTTTTGGAGGATTATCAATAGTCCCCTGACGTACCATCAGATCCAGGAAATTCAAGCCACTGTGACAAAGAATAAATAGGACCTTATTGTTAGTTGACATTAAATCCCTCTGATTTATCATTTGAAACCATGCATCTGAACTACCTCTAGCCACTGACAGCTATTAAATCTATAATGCAAATATTAAGTAAGCTGTTAAGAGATTTAGGGACTGCTCAGTACAATTCATTTTGTTATCATCAGCGGTGAGTCACTGGCTATTCCACTGTGTGAATACAAGGCCAGATTCATCAGGCATTCTCCATTAGACAACCTTTTCCTAACTGAGTTTGCCAACACCAGGCACCGGTCCTTCTGCAACAAGGCTCCTGGTCAATGCCTTGCAGATGCAGCTGTTATTCAAACAGAAATTGAAAATGACTAAATCCGGCTCGTCTGTCAACAGTTTGTTTTCCATTTTGCTCGCTGTGACTGGGCTCCAGCCATCCGACCTGCTGCACCACAAAAGACCTGTGGCTCCAAGACTGCGACTCCTTCCAACGCCGTGTGTCCGGCGCTCACAGCCTCCTGTGACATGCAGCGGCCAGGGCACCGCCACGGTCCACCAGGACACATGAAATGTGCCACTGGTGTGTTCTCATTTACCATGCTTTGACGCGGATCTTCACTTCGCCCTGCTGGAGCTCGGGCATTGTCTTCTTGGTCACCCTGAGTTTGTTCAGACCTCCAAAACCCGCCAGTATCACCGCCCGCATTTCTTTGGCATCGCCGGACGACTCCGCGCTTTCTGCGTCTTTCCCCACATTTCTGTCTATCATGTACTCGGTCTCCTCCGTCTTATCTGCTCCTTCTGTAGCCATGTCGGAGACCTGCTGCTCTGCCGCTCCGCTCCGCCTCGGGGTTCGGAGAGATGTGGTGTGTGCAGCCTGTGCAGCCTGTGCAGCCTGGTTATCCACAGTGCAGCCTGGAATCTCACCGTCTACACTTCTAGTCAATCATCAGCGGAGTTTAATTCATGTCCCCCCTCCCCATTCAAGAAATCAAGGAGATTACGGATTAACTCAACTAAAGTTTGCCATTTCAAGAATCTGGAATATAATCCATCCCCTGTATGTTGAAGTGCACCATCTGCTGGTGAAGTGTGTGCTAAACTTATTCCATACTGAAGTCTTATAATGCAATTCATGCATCCACGATGCAACTCAATTCCTGCAACAAGTGTGGTGCCTTCAGGTGCGCTTGGAAATATCAGAGTTTATTTGTATAGCACCTTTCATTCAGGTCACTGCAGTTCAAAGTGCCTCACAGATGATATGACAATAAGCCAGAACGTGTGTAGTAGACCATAAAAGCAAAAGAAACACACAGAAAAGTAAAATAAAATGAATGTGCACCAGTGAACGCGTGGAAGTAGTAGGCGGAAGAAATCAAGCTAACAGGCGCATAATGTCAGCCCAGATATATTATCACTTAAAGTTGTTGTTTGTTGGTAACAAACTGTTCCCTAACTACTTACATATCCAGCAGAAGCAGAGTAACGTTATCGTCCCATCAACTTCGGACCACCTGATGAATGTAAGTCTGGTACTCGCTGTTACTCATTCAGGGTATAATGCAGGAATCCTGAAGTTAAATTCCAGACCTTTTAAGACCTTTTTAAGACCTCTTCTAAATATTTTAAGACAGCACTGCCACAAGTTGTAACTGGTTAACAGCAAAACACCTTACATTTACAGTACTACACCAGTACATTTAGTAACAGGCAGACTGTACCATACAGTCCACGGCTTTGACCTTTTAACTCCAGTTAGACCAGAATTTTCCAAAAAATCTCAAGTCATCCAGAAGTGGCTGTCAAAAAAACAGAAGACACAAGTGAATAATTGCAAGTGAGGAATATATAGTACAGCACATACAGTAACTTTAAATATGGTTTTAACAGTCATTTTCTAACTGTTACAACAGGGGTGGCTGACTCTACATCTTGCATATAGTTTAAGGTATTAAATGTATAAAACTACATCGTGTGTGGGTTGCTTAATCACCATGATTGAGATTCAATAACTGAATGAAATTAGGAATGAATAATGAAACGGATTCCTTTGTACTTGCTATTTGGCAAATAAATCTGATTCTGATCAATAGTTAATAACTGCTTTTATCAAATAAGAACAAGGAAAAAAAACAATGCTTTCACACTCTGACCATTCTTTTATTCACATTGTCGAATTGCTAGAGTAGGCTCCGATTGAGTCACTTTCTTTCTTGCCTGTAATTGTTGTTTCCTTTTCCCACATCACAGCACCCGCGGCTGCTGTCCTAAATCAAAGTGTATGCCCCGTCAGCTGATTAGGTAAGGCTTCTCACCCTCAGCCTGGTGAATATATCAGTCTAGTTTTAATGCTCAGAAAACATACTTGAAGTGTCTGTAAGGCTTTGTCTGTGGTCAACAACTTTAATATGGCTCTACCGTTTGTTTCATTGCTTCGAGAGTAGGTTGGATAAATAACTATTGCTGACTCTTACTTTTCAAGTATTGCTAAATTGTCCCTGCTCTCCAACAGCCTTTGACAGCAGCACAATGTTTATATTTTCAGAATATTTACAGCAATTTGCATAAATGTGTAACTGAACAACTAAATAATAGTGAGTCCAAGCATCCCATGACTCTTACCGAGATTCATTTAACTAGATGTAGGAACTGACTCTAGTAGCACTTTTCTTTTTTTAAATCACAAAAGCCTCCGTAGTCAATCAAGTAAGAAGTGTGTGGGGGAAAGCTGCAGGATACAAGGGTCTGTGGCAATTCTCCAAGATGGTTGTGTTTATTTCTTATTACCAGCTTCATTATCAACTCGGAGAAGGCCCCAAATTGGGAAGAACCTACATGTCTTGACATTTAGTAATTTTGTGCGTATTGTAGCCTTTAACACAACATACGTTTTATACATTACCTCAGAGTAGAAGATATCTCAGTAGTTAAAAGAAAAACATATATCCTTAGTACATTTCTTGCACATTTTACACTGTTAATGTGTAACTGCCAGAGAACGTCCCTCTGTAATCCTGCCACAGGCACATTTACAATTATCATGGAATTAATTTACTACATGATATCCTCTTTAAAACTGTACATTCATAGGGTGAAAAAGGACAAGTTGTGTGTCAACAGTGAAATTACTCTCTCTAATGTTTTGGAACATCAGTAAATATTCGCAGTCCATGCATCCCTTGAATCTCATCCTTGAGTGCCTGTGGAGGACAAAACAAAATAGCTAATGAATGCAATTCAATGTGTACAAGTATACATAACATCTACAAGTGTTGCATAAACATGTCCACCAAAGTTAAGGGGATTATCTTAACAAGCACAAGCATTTGTTTCGATCAGTATTAATAAATAAAACAGACTCACAAAAAATCCAAATTAGAGCTGTACAATATGTCATAGCATTGGACTATTCATAATTTTATACTGCCACAGGTAATATGCTGGGCTGATTGTTATTATGATTTACCTGATTGACTAACTGGTGTTGCTGAACAGTCCTTTTCCCTTTGAACTCACTGGACTCTATATGGATCTCATACATGGCCCCACAACCACCTGAAAACAGCACAGGAACACACAAACAACACTGTCACCTCACAACTGAACAGTGTGTTGTGGCCATCTGGTTTCTACACAACAATTAGAATAAATCTACTTGTATTGTGTGTATATACTGTTTAAAATTTTTTATTGCATTTTTATTCAATTTCGTCTGAGTTTTGAGCTGCTGCAACAGTACATTTCCCCCTGTGGGATTAATAAAAGTTTATCTTATCTTATAATTACAATATGTTGTCTATATTTTAGATGCATTGAACATGTGGAATATACACCAATCAGCCATAAATCTATGACCAAAGACGGGTGAAGCGAGAAACATTGATTATCTCATTACAATGGTCAGTGGGAGGGATATATTAGGCAGCAAGTGAACAGTTTGTCCTTGAAGTTGATGTTTTGAAGCAGGAAAAATGGGCAAATGTAAGGATGTAAGCGACTTTGACAAGGGCCAAACTGTGATGGCTAGACGACTGGGTCAGAGCATCTCCAACACCGAAGCTCTTGTGTTGGTGTTCCCGGTCTGCAGTGGTCAGAACCTACCAAAAGTGGTCCAAGGAAGGAAAACCGGGGAACCGGAAACAGGGTCAAGGGCCAAGGCTCCTGAAATTGCTAAATAAGTTAATGCTGGTTCTGACAGAAAGGTGTCATCCGTGTTTACCTGAAATATCCACAACTTTGAGCGACGAGGCCAGCGGGAACCTCTCCTTCAGTACCCTTGCGATGCGGACCTCTCCGTCTGTCTGCGCGGACAGACATCTGTGCACACGACCAGATACAACAACCTGAGGGGGCAGAAACGAGGAGCGATGAGCTGCGTCAGGTTTAGCAAACTACTGTTAGCATCACAGATTGACCGGTTGAACTGCAGTTAAAGTGCATTTACTTGATTACTGCGAAGAACCCGCAGAGCCGAGATCATAGTGGGGGTCAAGCTCCGTTGACACGCCAACACTGGGGAGCCGTTTTTAAAGCCACACCGGTTATTAACAAGTCATGTTGTCAGACAGCTTCCTTTGTCGCAGTAATGTGACGTCAGTCATCCGGGTATTTCACGGGTCGCCGTTTTCGCTCAATAAAATTAGCGTAGTAACATACATAATATATAATACATAAATGACGATGTATAGTAACCACTGATGAATGAAACTGGATTGATGACATTATTATTTTTGTTAAATACAATGTTAACAAGTAACAAGTGCTATGATATAACTTTGTTATGATATGCTATATATATAAAACTCAACTGAAATAAATCTAAATTGAAGAATAGTATTTTTAATCACAGAATGCTGTGTGTATTTTCGTGTTTCAGGGGTATTTTGACCCTAAAAAAGTCACGTATGCTTAAAAATTAAAATTTTATATTTGATTTATTACTAAGGGAAATTGTAAAGTAATAATAATGTAAATAAAATAATATACTGGATCTAATAGTGACTGTGCACAGACTGTATATATAAATACGAGAGACAAATGTGCTAAGCCTAAAAACTGAATTATATCATTTGCTCTTGTAAAAATTTCGTCCTTATTATATGAAGAACCTTTGAGCCCAGATTGGCTGTTTGTTAGATACAGAAGAGACAAAATACACAAAACATTGCCTGTTCACATGCAAAGTAATGGTATGCAAATTGTCATTGTAGTTAAACTGTAGTTAAACACAGGTGGAACTAATAACATTAATAATGTCCCAGTAAGTTATTCCAGGGAGCCGGCATGCGCAGTGAGCCTTTTTCCACAGAACATGTTGACGTATCGCAGTAGGACAAGCACACGCGTTACTGATAACATTAACGCTGAACCAGCATGCACAAACCCAGGATCCTGAAACCGAAGCAGCTTAATGGAAATTCATCAATAATTAATTTTTATTTATTTACACCTTTCCTACTGTTATATGTAAAAAATGATTTCTGTGAAAAAGGCCTACACCAGAACCCTGGCATATGTAGATAAAATGCAGTCATTATGTTATTAGCAACACCTGTGCTCTTCCTTCTATGACAAGGCAAAATGTCTGCCACATTAAACATAACATTTTAACAAATTATTTCATAATGTTTAGTTAAGGAGAATGTAAGGCTACCACCTTTTAGCTTCAATGTGTTTTGGTTCAACTTTCCACATCAGTCTGAACAACAACAGGTCCATGGGACAGTTGAAGCCTCTGGCTCCTTTTAAAGTTCAGATTGACATTTTCATGGTAGGAACAGGTCTGAAAAAGAAGCTTATCTCACTCTGCAGATTTTGGACCCCTACATTAATGGAGGAGCAATTAGTGGCTGTTGACAGTGGGCTGTAGTGCCTTGTCACTAAAGGCCTGAGCTTTGTTTGTTCACAAGAATTATAGGCAAAATACAAAGCTGAGTTGCTGATGTCAGTACCCTTTAAAGAGCTGATGCTACCAGAGAGTCTGAGCAGTGTAAAGGTGCACAGATGGAAAGCATCACTTACCCCACACTAACTTTGATGGTTCTCTTCCTCAGCTGGACATGTTGTGCTGAGGATGATACAGAGGCTCTATCCTGCCCAGAACACCAGGAGGGTTTTGATGGCTCTTGCTATGAGTTTGCAGGTCTGCAGCAATCCTTTCTTAGTGCCCAGGGATGGTGTGAGCGAGGTGGAGGACACCTAGCCTTCATCCTGAATGATGAAATGCAGCAGTTCCTTCAGAAGCACCTGGACCCGGGGAAGGATTATTGGCTCGGGCTGGCACCTGCAGCTCCAAACCTCACGCTCGACTCTGCTGCCACAGAGGGTGAGAGGGCATGACTTCTAATGGCTTTATGTAGATTTTCAGTGAGTTAACATGTATGTGAGTGCTATCATATAAGGCAGTGTCACAAGTGCTAAAGAGCTAAAGATTATTCATAAAAGCCTGTAGATGTCTCTGAAACATATACCATTTCAGTAACTAACATTTTAAGTACTTTACTGCATATATGAACAACAAATCAGCTGTGATTACTGATTATATCTAATAATTGAGTAACACATTTCTGAAATGCACATTATGGCCTACTATCTCCAGGCAGCAGGCATGTCCATTGTAAAGGTCTGTATTGTCTTTGTTTACCGACATTTGTTCAATGACTGGCACATTTGGATATCTCCCTCCAGCAGCAGGTGTAAGATGAGAGATATTTCTCATTCATTTGAACTTGTCAATAGGTTTGCTGCCAAGTGGCCTGATTTACAAACGTGTCTTTATTTTCCTTCACAGAGAATTAGTCTTTATCATTCATTCACCCTGTCACCAGCTCAATCTATTGCTTTGTTATTTTATGGTCCCTAAATTGCACCTTAACAATTAACTTACCAGGAAGCAAAGATATTGAGAATGGCTTTGCCTTAACATCTGTGGTGGTAACCTTTTCTGTAGCAGTTTGCTTGAATAGCAGAATTGATAATAGAAGTTTGATCAAATCAAATGGTGTAATACATTTTTTTGGTTCCTTTCCCAGGTTCCCTTGCATGGCTGGACGGCGCAGATGTCAGCTATAGTAACTGGGTGAACATGCCAGATGCACAAGCAGCCTGTGGACACATCCTGAGACATTCAGGCTTCCAGTGGGAAGCCTCAGGAAACTGTAGCCAGGAACTCAACTTCATTTGCCAGTTTGGTATGCACTCCTGGCTCAATAAATCAATGTATAGCAGTGAACTTGTGTTGTGTTTTCTCCCCGGTATATAATTGTTGATTTTCTTTTCTCAGATTCCGGGAGATCTATCGCATGTGATGGCCAAAATGCAACATTGCAATGTGGTTCTGGTCAAGTTATAGAGATAGATGACAGCTTCTATGGTCGAAAAACAATTCACTACTGCCAGTCCAAACTTTCAGCCTCGCCCACATCCTCCCAGGATGAGTGCAGCTGGATAGATGTGATAGATTCTGTAACAGGTATTGTGAATTATATTAAAGTATTTTTTTCATTAACGTGATATGTAAAATGTAGAGAACCAGCCTTGTGTGCAAGTGCAAATAAACTAAACTAATACAAAAATGTATGTATAACAGATCTGGTTACTCCTCATTTACTTAACAACTTATTTACTTAACTTTCTACCTGATACTTTCATATGAATGATGGAACGTTTTGTTCAAAGCATAATTATATTTACTGTAAAAATCTACTTAAAGCCATTTCACCAAAGGGGCCAGATAAAACATAGTAAAATGACCACAAACTACATTTTTGTTCTGTTAAACACAAAAACCAATAATTGCCCTGTGACTGCAGACAAAAAGATTGCACTTCCAGAAAAGACATTAGGCAAATCCCCTTCTACGAACTGAATAAATGGACTTTACGGTAAATTTACATTCACATTCAAATCAATCTGGGTTTAGTTAGGCTAGAGGAGGTCATGCAATTACTAAACAAATAGTTGGTGTTTCTCCTTATTTTTAATACACCTCTTTAAAGAGCTATTAAACTTTCTCATTAGAAGGTTATAGAAACACCAGCAAGATTCGTTTGACTTTAACAGGATGGATATTGAACAGTAACATGCTTTCTTAAACCTACGGAAACAATAGGTTACTATTAATCAGTAAACTTGAAAATAATCTAGCTCTGCATCACATTGTCACTTGATTTATGTGTCGTTCCAGCCCACTGCCATGGACTGCAGGCTTGCCAGGCTCCATTGGATCCCAGCTCTTTTGGTGAACCGTGTCCTGAGCTGGGGAGTTATCTGTCTGTAGAGTACCGCTGTAAACAGGGTCAGATGCCCAATTTGTTTTACTTTCACTATAAGTAGACTTTTCCTGTCTAAAATAATACCGTGCATCATTATTAGATGGAGCAGATTAAATGATATATCTTACAATATGAATAAATGTAATGTGTTACTGCTTTACAGAGTTCATACAGGGTGTGTGTAGTTTGATGATGTCACCCTCAGGCTCTGTACTGTATGTCATGTGTCCCTCTATTCATGACTGAACCCAGTCTCTTATCCTTGACCTTTCAGCTACTTTGCCAACGCAGCTATGCAGCCTGTCATGCTAAACTTGCAGGTTGACTTTCAACTCACTCAAATGATTGCCTTGCTGGTGTTATTAGCAGAGCAAATGTAGATGAACTGCCCTGTTATATTTATTGTAACAACAAGGTGTTCACTCCAGGATGCATTATGTTATAGCTGAAAAATATACTGTTTTCATGATTCAAATTTTCCTCTCAGGGCTCCACTTGTTGATGAAAAAGCTGGCGTCCGTCTTTGATAATGTCACCATCACTGTGAAGTGGCTCCTTCATCCTTTTCAGGGAAACCTCACGTGCGCACTGAATGCTGGAGATGGCCACACTATTGATCCATACAGCCCAGTAGAGTGAGCAAGACTTTGCATTCAAATACATAGATAGATATATTTTGTTCAATGACTGTATTTAAATAACTGTCTAACAGACTTTACCTGTCTCACAGGATGGAGAGCACTGTGATGCACAAATTCCGCCGCCCCGGTGTTTTTATGGTTGGAGTGGAGTGCAATACCAGTGACTGGCATGTTACAGCTAAGAAATCCATAACCATTCAGGAGCCTGTTGGAGAGTTTGGTGCCATTAAGTGCTATGGCAGGAACATGTCAACAGATGGCACTAAATGCAATTCGCTGCATGGTAGGCCTGTTCAGGTCCAGGTCATGGTGGAGGCAGGTGAGTCAGTCTAACACTGTTGGGGGATAAATGCTTCCAGTAAAGTACTTCTCAAAAAACACAGAATAATTGAATTCCCTTTTTTACCATAAATAGGTACAAATGTTTCCTACACAATTCAACATGAAGGTCAGTTGGTTGCAAACTCATCAGTGGACAGAGGGATCACATCCCACAACATTACACTGAGTGTAGGTGTGGTGGAGAAGCTTGGACGTGGCTGCCACAACCTGACTCTAACTGCCTCTAACAGGGTCACAGCCCGCACAGTGTCCACTGATCTGGAGCTGTGTCTGCTGGAGCCTGTTGAAGGCCTGCAGGCCTCGGTGATGGCAGAGGACGCCGAATGTCCAGACTCTACCGATCTCATTATTGGTGTTTCATTGGAGCGAGGAGCACCTGTGGAGCTGCACTTTACTCTGACTGGAGCCAGGGACACTCTCTCCGAGACAGGAGACATGCTCAATGGCAGCTTACAAGTTTACACATTCTCCAGCCCTTTTGAAGGTACTTTCAGCTTAAGCCATACTGTAATTAAAACAGTCCCTTATAGTGTATAATACATGTGCTCATTGATCTTTAATACAAACTCTTTTGGTAAAGGATTGCTGAAGGTGAATGTACGAGCCGTGAATGCCTTCTTTGACTCTGATATGGACGTGGACTTGGAGAACATGCTTCAGGCTTGCCAGAATTACTCTGACCGCTCACCAGATGAACATGGAAACACAGTATGTAGAAGATTTGCATCAAACAAAATTGATCCATGGACTTTTGAAATGTATTTCAACTGATATTAAATCATAAATATGTAAAGGAGTTTGTTTTTATTATAGCACAATGACTTTGTTTTCATCTACAGACAGGTAATATGAGTGTTGAGTCTAATTCCTTGAAAATAATTGCTGCTCCAGACACTTTGGTGGACTACACTCAGAGTGTCATGCTGAGCGTAACTGGAACTGAATCATTACCCAGCAAAGGACTCATGTTTGAATGGAAATGTAGTAAGTACAATGATTAGTTCACCACTGAGCATTATACATGAGTTTGTTTGTAGTAGTTAAACCATAATTAAAGTAATTACACTGGGTGAAGATAAACCAAACCAATAACCGGACAGTGGAGCTTTAAATGCTCATTGTTTGTGACACTGAGAACGTTTTCATGAGTCCTGTATTTACTCTTATTCTGATTTTGATCATATTCAGGATAGCCCCCTGTATAGACTATTCTAACACAATCCAGGTTTCAGATCATTTGGCAGCAAGTTTCTTAAATATGCTATACTGACATCCTGATTCATGATGTTTGTCTTCATACAATAGTAGCACTGCAATCTTTTTTATTGTCTTATTTTAAATTTCTGCCTTCTTTCTTCCTACTTTCCGTACAGAAGGAAACTGCAAATGCAGAAAAAAAACAAAGAATGAAACTCATGTTATCGAAAAAGACTGCCTTCCAAACCCCTTTGATGTTGTCGACTACACTTTAACTGTGAGGAGAAAGACCTGGTTTAGGAAATGGGCTGACCTTGCTTCAGCTTCAAAGTGCATCACTGTTGCTCCAAAGGAATTCACAAATGTCACCATCAGGTAAAAGATGACCATTTCCAATATATGCTTAAATATCCTCAAAATAAAAATTCTGCTGGCTGTCGGCAGGAGTTGACATACAACAATTGTTTTGTAGAGCTCCCCACATGTTCTTGAAAATAGAATGCAAAAAAATGAACTAAATTCACAGGACATCGTGACAACTCTAAAAGTTTTGGTTTTAAAATTTAGGGACCAAACATTGGGATTATGAGCCACAAAAGGTTGATCAACTCTGCAGTAAAGAGACAGGTATTGGAATAGGTTATAGTTATATATTTACTTTTATTTTTGCAGTTGTGATGATTGTGCTTCGATGACTGTGAACGACCAAGTAAAGCTAAGACTGAGCTGTGTGACAACTTGCCCAGATGTAGTTTGGTATATCGAGGATCCCAAACCTTTCATGGTACGTCTGAAACTGCACTTAAATTGATGTTAAACTGTGGCATAAGAGATTAATGTGTCAAACCATTGTTAATTGTGATCTTTTCCCAGGGTGACCTCGGACAATGTTACTCCAAATTAGGAACAAGGCAACCTATTGAGAGGCAGGATGGCAACACTGAATATGTTGTACATAGCCAACATCTGAAAGCTTCTTATGACACATTGCACAACATCAGTGTGATTGCTTATGGTGCGTTATCATCCCATAGATTTATATATATAGATTAAGGGTTAGTATACAATAAATAGGGGTTGGGGCTCTTTTCTTTGCTTTGATGAAAATTACATATTATTTATTTTGCTGAAACTGCAATAAAGTTTTTTCCAACTTCTGTCTTTGAAAGAAGCTGATAAACCGATTTACAAAATGGATGTTTTTATTTTTTATAGGCAAGAAGGAGGCAGGTTTTGCCAAGTACACTTTTCCAATACCAGGTCTTGAGCCAACTGAACCAGCTGCAACCTCAGGACTGACAACTGATATACCTGCAGACCCCAGACCCCCCTCTTGTAGCATCTCTCCGCTATCAGGAACAGTTCTTGATGCTTTTGACATTACCTGCAAAGCAAGCTCTTTCTGCCCTACAGGCTGTGTATATTGCTTCAAGACAGACACAGGTGAGAATGTGCACTGTTGTGTCTTTATTTAATTCACTTTTAAACAAATAGAAAAGTTCTGTAACGAGACAGAATGAAAGAAAGAAAGAAAGAAAGAAGGAAGCAGGAGGAGTATAAATCTGTTGGGAGGAAGTGAGGAAAGGCAGATCAAGGTTTGCTGATGTTAGAAACAAAGGAGATGAAATGACACCAGGTTGCTTTAGCTTCTTATGTCACAAAGTGTCCCGGAGTAGGAGAAGTCGTTGAAGTTGGTTTGTGAGACTGAGATTTAAACTATTTAAAATCGTTGCGCATAACGTAAGCCCCTCGCAAACCAGAAAATCAAATGTAGATTGAGTTTGTTGACGATGGCTGACCTTTGAAAGAATGCGCTTTGCTCTAAAAAAGACAGCCCGTGATTAAATGTAATATTTTCGCCATTTAGCAACCTGTGTGCAGATAAACAATCACAATCATCATACCAGTTTTACTAAATTGCCTCTTTTGTCTTTAAGGCAAACATCTGCGCTGCAGTAATGAGCATGAGGTGAAATCTGTCTTCCTGCCTCTCGGAGATAAGAGTAAAAATTACAGTTTGTCTGTTGTTGTGACTGTGAAAAATGAATATGAAAATGCCGCCACCACTGTCTCCACTCAGGTTTGTCATCTACCATTAATCATGTGTCTTAGAGAAAGAAGGAGGATTATAGAAATTTAAATTGGAAAAACAGCTTGTCGATGTCTTTGAGTAATCGAGAGTGACTGTTAATGTTCCTCAAGGTACGGAAAAGCAGCTCCAGTACCTCTGTGGAAGCTCTCCAGTCTGCAGTGGAGGATACTGTAAGTCAGTTAGAGCAGCAGGGTCTGCTCTCCGGTGAGGCACTGGGACAAATATTTACTTCAGTTTCTGATATGCTGAATACAGAGGCCGGCCAAAATCAGAAAGATGCAAGGATGAAGGTAACACAATGTGGTTGATGTTGAATCTGTAAAGGCTAACACGCTGCTGTGATATTTGTGAGGTTGTATTGTGGGTCGAGGGAAGAGCAGCTTGATGTTAATCAGCACTTCCTTCTCTTTCAGCTCAGAGAGCGAATGTTGACCAAAATGACCACAGTTCTGCTGGACTCGCCCAGCAACACAACTCAGAAAGTGCAAGTGACAGCCAGAGCTGTGGCTGCACTCACCCAGCGCCCCGGCGAGCTCAGCCTCGCTGCTCAAGTAAAGTACAGTAGATCAGAACAGCAATATCAAACCTTTTTCAAACAAATGATGAAATATATTTGAAATATAAATGTCCATTGTAAGAAAATGACTTGCAGACAGCACTTTGTAAAAAGGCAATAGCAATACTTGATAGAATATACAGCAATTACAGATTAATTCAAAATGTTCTTTCAGTAAATTACACACTGTAAGAGTTTCTCTCCTAGCCTACATCCTTTAGGTTAGGAAACAGTTTATCTTTAACATTTAGATGAGTATGGCAACAGCAGTAGGTGTAAATGACCCCCTAAAGCCATTGTTTTAAGTCAAGGCTTAAGTCTGAATTAATGTCACAATATAAAAAAGGAAAAAGGAAGGAAAAAGCGGTGGTGAGCCTCAGCTTTTTCAATATAGACTCTCTGGAGCTTATGTCCTGATGAATTTTACTCGACAATAAGTGTAATCTGCAGCAATATGCAGACCAGGCTATTGTAAAGTGCTTTCAACTCTCAGTCTGTAAACTCAAAAGTAAATGAAATGTTTAAATAATTAGACCATTGATAAAAATGTGTTGCTCTTAGTATAGTACATGTTCATCAGCTCTTTGGACACAGATCAACTCTAATCTTTTCTGTTGTATTTCCTGTCTCACAGGAAGATGTGGGTTTATTGTTGGTAGACCTTAGCTCCTCCCTCAACACTATCAGTGTTAATCAGGATGGCGGGGATGATGAAGAAGTTGTGCAAGCAGCTACGCCATTGGTTGAAGTGGCCAGTAATATTTTGAATGTGTCATCGAATGTAAGGACAGAACTGTTGTCAGTGTTGCTAAATGTTTGTTTTTCCTCAGCTCTCTGTGGTCTTTACCAAACAAGATATAATGTGTTTTCCTCAGAAAAAAGTCTCAGATTTTCTTCTGACTGGGATTAACAATGTTCAAAGCGCTTTGCTGAATAATAAAAAGCTAAATGGAGACCCTGCCATCATTGAGTCTGGTCAGATCAGTGTGTATGTCAACAGGTAAGAGATGCCTGACGTCGACTAACAGGTACTTAAGAATGAACTACAGTTTGCTGAAGTTACTAAGATCATTCTTATTTTGCTTCCCGCAGATTGTCTCCAGAAAAGATGCAAATGCAGGTTATAAATGTCCAGAAGAACAGCTCCTCCAGATTTTCTTTCCCTACACTGCCTGCTCATATTGTCTCTCCAAAGGAGCCAGTGGATGTCAGAGTAAGTGTGCACACAGTGGAGGGACATGGAAACATTTACAGTGAATTGAAAGATTCTGATGCAGCCTGATGTTTGTCACCATATTGTGTCTGTGACCCTTTTCAAGTTGTGTTGTAGTTGTGGAAGTCTGTGTTGATCTGGCCAGTATAAGGTATGGTTTTCCTTATTGTTGAACATCCTCAATACCAGGACCAGTTAAAAAAGGGCAACAGTAGCTTAATTTTTCATAAATAATGACATTCTTATTTGGATCAGTTACAAATCTTCCACCTTACTTTTAATGTTTGCACTCTCCTGGGAGACAAACATTGTATCTCACAACTTTGTTAACATCTGACATCACCTACAACTACAGAAACAACAGAAAATGACTGTATAAAGTCATCTGAGTCACAGTTTTGCACAATGTGTTTTACTTATATATCGGTGTATGCCTGCCTCCTTCCAGATGATGAGTTTTGAGACAAACCCATATTCTTGGAAGGAGGAAAACATCACAGGAACTGTAGGATCCGTCTCTCTCACTAGAGCGAACGGCACAGTCATTCCTGTTGAGAACTTACCTGACGAGATAGAGGTAATATTTCTTTTTAGAGATACCTTTAGTTACTTTACTTTGGATAAAATGCTCCAAAGTTCAAAGACTGCTCAGAATAATGTGTTTTCTGGGTTTTCAGATTCTCCTACCGAGGCTTGACGTTGGGCAGGAGAACAGCACAGTCCTGGATCTCGCCAATTTCAGCACATTAATAATTGATGTTCCCTCGCCGGATGTAACACTGGTGCTGAAAATGGAGCCGTCTGAAGACATTTCCTTCATGCTATTCCTGGGATGTAAAGATTATCCAAATGAGGAGAATTATGTAGCCAAGACTCAGATCCCTTTAGAGAATTCCAAAGAAGGTGAAATTAAAACTACCAGATTTATTTTCTGTAGCATACTGTACATGATATGGCAGAAGGTCACATTTAAACTATGCTCAAGAGAGAGGAGATAATCTGATACTGTTGTCTACTGGTTGTCCAGTAAGGAAACATTTCCTGGATCTTAGGGTAGGTCTATTTCTCACAAACACAGAAACAATCAGCACATAAAGTAGTAAGTAGAACCAACACAGTTAGGTTTCCACAGTTGACAGACACCTATACTGTTACCAAATAATTGAAGATCCCATCTTTGTAGCAACCGATCAGTGTCTGGCTATAAACTACCATGTGAATCGATATCACGACGAGAGAATTTTCTAGATACATACTGCATGTGTGTGTTTCTATATGTGAAGATATCTGTCCTTTTAACACAGATGAAAAATATACCTGGGTGCTGAGTCCCAAAGACAGAACAGGAGATGTTGGAGTGCACTACCTTGTTATGAAGCCCATTGTAGAGCCAGGTGTCAAATCCATCAATGCCACTGTCACTGTCATTTCCATCGCTGCGCAGTGCAAATACTGGAATGAAACCGAGTCTTCTTGGAGTGAAGATGGCTGCAGGGTGAGTAAAACACACACACACACACACACACATATCCTCAGTGGTTGCAGCATTACATCCATGAAAAGTGAGATTTGACGTTTGACTGGCTTGTTTTCTTTTTTTTTCCTCCTACAGGTCGGTCCACTAACCACGCCTTTGGTCACTCAGTGCCTCTGTAACCACTTAACGTTCTTTGGCAGCTCCTTCTTTGTCATGCCAAACTTTGTGGATGTGTCACGCACCGCAGAGCTTTTTGCCACATTCACTAACAATCCCGTGGTGGTGTGTTTTGTGGGGACCATCTTTGCTGCTTATCTAGTGGTGGTTGTATGGGCACACAGAAAAGACATCCAGGACTCAGCCAAGGTAATTTCCAGTGAAGGCTTTCACCACATTATGTTGCTGATTTGAAATGCCAGACCATTTTGGGAGCTCAGATGTTGTTGCTCACACATATAATATGAAACCCTCAAAGTACCACAGCAGAATACGCCATTAAAAACTCTGCATTTGAGACGTCACTGTGCTGTGGAAGGTATAAAGTTGGCTTGTTTATGAGTGGCTACAACCACAGCTTAAAGTTAATGAAAAATTAAGTACTTGTGTGAAATACATGCTCTAACCTTCTACAAAATGCCCTAGCATTAAAATACAAAAATTTTCAAACAGTGGGTATTTTTGTAATATTTATTGAAAGTATGTTTGTGTGTGAGAGAGAACATCCGTGTTTGAATTATATGCTACATGGTCTATGATTTGAATGCCTTTCATCCCTTCATTTATCTTATATTTGATACTTATGCCATTGATTTTACCAATTTAAAAATAATTATCTCTGAATGCTGTGTCTTTGCATTCACTTTCAGGTGAAGATAACAGTGCTTGATGATAATGACCCCTTGGCTGAGTATCGTTATATGCTGAATTTCAGCACAGGCCATCGGCGTGGTGCATCCACCTCCTCTCAGGTCAGTAACGCCTGTTAAATCTTAGCTCACAGAAATATAAACCAATCTGCTGATTTTCCTGCACAACATTGTTGATGCTGACACCTCTGGGCATCGTGAATGACCTTTTCTGTTTTAGGTGACAATAACTCTGCTGGGTACAGAGGGAGAAAGTGAGCCCCACCACCTGACTGACCCTGAGAAGCCAGTGTTTGAGAGGGGCGGGGCGGACATGTTTCTTCTCACCACACACTTTTCCCTCGGAGATCTGCAGAGCATCAGGCTGTGGCACGACAACTCTGGAGCACACCCTGCATGGTATGGGTTAGAGGGCAAGACATGATGATGGAATCGAAGTTAAGCTTGAGTTTGTTCTGTTGCTATAAGCACAGTAGGTAACTGTTGATGTTACATGCAGGTATGTCAACAAAGTAATGGTGCAGGATCTGGAGAGTGGTCAGAAATGGCACTTCTTGTGTAACTCCTGGCTGGCTGTAGATGTGGGAGATTGCACTCTTGATAAGGTCTTCCCAGTCGCCACGGAGATGGATTTGAAGAGGTTCAGGTAAGACCAGCTATGGATCTGGTAAAAACACATTACCAAGGAATTTGACTTGATTCTGTATCATTGTTGATTTATTATTTCCCCTGAATCCAAATGTCCTTTTTCCTCCAATACTTTGTAGTAACCTGTTCTTCATGAAGACAGCCAAGGATTTCCGTGATGGCCACATCTGGTTCTCTGTCATTAGTCGGCCTCCCTGCAGCACTTTCACACGTGTGCAACGAGTATCCTGCTGTTTTTCCCTGCTGCTGTGCACCATGCTGACCAGCATCATGTTTTGGGGCATCCCCACTGACCCCTCTGAGCAGACCATGGACCTGGGTATGCAAGAAAAAATCAATGCTTTCAAGACTCTACAACCTACATTCAGTCATTAAGATGTAAAATTGGGATTATTTTAGTGTACACTAGAATAGTTTAAAATTAGTTGTTTACCTTTGCATGGCAATGCCCTGAGGTAGGGAAAGTATAACTGGGGGTTTAGATGAGTATATCTAGATGTGCATTCTTGTATCCAAAATAATCAGGTGTCACTGAAAGAGATGTCCTTTAACCACATCCATTAAGGCAACACTTTACTTTGCAGGTCACATCGAGTTCACCTGGCAACAAGTTATGATTGGAGTTCAAAGTTCAATCATCATGTTTCCCATCAATCTCCTTATCGTGAGTATCTTCAGAAACACTCGTCCTCGAGAGAAGGCCCCCAAAACGGACACGTCCAAACATGGGAAGACTGGTCGAGTTTCTCCCTCACAGACTTCTTCCCCCCAGAAAGAGCTGAAGGACATCACACCAGCCACTGTGATGAAGGTGAGGTAACAGATATCCTTATCAGTGATTTGAAAGTAACAACAACTCCTCTGTTCTACGCATCTAAAGTGATTGATGTGGTTTCTCCATTAGGACATAAAGAGAATTGCTCAGTCACTCTCAAAGGCCATGAAGAGTCCACTGCCCACCCTGGAGCTCCGGCCCGGACAGCAGGCAGACATCAACACTCTGCTGTCTATGGTGGAGGACATAATCAGACAGCAGAACCGAGTAGCTGGAGACTTCTACACTGACGCCTCCAAGAGGGATTGCTCAATGATCCTCAGATTGCATGCAGTGAATCTACAAGGTAAACAGAATCATAAAGTGAATAAAATAGTATAATGGACATAAAATACATAGAAAATATGTAAATAAAATACATACAAATTGAGAAATAAATCTATTAAAATAAATGAAATATATACAGTATTTTATCTTCTGTCTCTTCAGGATTTCGTTGCTGAAATGATGGCATAATTCATCTGACATCCTGACTGACTAATATTGATTTTTACATGGACAGAAAACAGTGTGTGGAGGAGCCCTGAGAATACTTTAGATGAAGTCCAGAAGAAGAGCAACAACAGCCGGTACCTGTACAGGCAGCTGCGTCATGTTGAGAAGGAGCTGGGTTTGTTGGGACCTTCTCGTTTTCCAAACCCAGACATCTACAACCGAGCCATGCTGCAAGTCCAGGGAATGAAGGGTCTCCTGGACTACCACCTCCCCTCATCCAGTCTGGAAGGAGACCGGCTCGAGTGCAGTCCCAGTCCAGAAGAGAGCATCAGCGAAGACTCCACCAAGAAGTGCTGTCAAGGAGGGCTGCCATGGTGGTTTGTGTTTGTTGGCTGGACACTGGTGATTGCAACCAGTGGTGTGTCGGGGTATTTCACCATGATGTATGGGCTGACGTATGGGAAAGACCGCTCTATAGGCTGGCTTATCTCCATGGTGGTCTCCTTCTTTGAGAGTCTCTTTATCACTCAACCTCTGAAGGTGAGCGCCATCCCATGTCATGGTCAGAATATTCAACGATAGCATATAGCATTGTAAATGTTGTTTGTATTTAGTAATTCATTAAGTAAGTTAAGGACATTTCTAACCAATGTCCAGTGTTTTTTTTTAAATAAAGTGTGTAAATACTGACTAAAAACATTACACTACAGACAAACCAGCTTCAAATGGGGGGATTATTTGTTTGAAATTTGCTATTGCTCAAGATGTGACACATATTAAGCAATTTTTTGCAACACCAAGAACTCCCCACAGAGTCAATAAAATGATTTTATTCTCAAATAATAATGTTTATTTACAGAGCACCTTTCAAAACCAAAGATACAAAGAGCTTCACATGAGGCGTACAGTATTCATAATACATTGATCATTCTGTTGCTCATTCGGAGGTCCTCTGGTATTGAAGTCTGAAAATCTCCCATCACAGGTTCTTGGTTTTGCCGCTTTCTTTGCTCTTGTTCTGAAGAACATTGACCAGGATGAGTACAGAGAGCCTCAGATAGATGAGAGTCTGAGAAACACAGGTACGTTTTTTTATCCTGTTTTTCCCATTTTTGCTGCATTGCTTTGTGTGAAAAAAACAGAACATATCAGTGCAATATTCCTCTCTCAGATGATCCTGATGCAGTGCGCGCAGCAAGAAGAGACAGCACATGCAGTTTCTATCAACCCCCACCTCCCACTGACATCGAGAGGACGAGGAACAACATGATTAAAGAGCAGAAAGTCTTCGCCCTCATAAGGGAGATACTTGGTAGGAGAACCACTTTGATACATAACAACATAGGAAGCAATGTAATACAGTTTGAGATGCTAAAGTAAATTGAATGTATTTGTTTGTGATGCAGCATACATGGGATTTATGTGGATGTTGCTCCTGGTGGCATACGGTCAGAGGGACCCCAACGCTTACTTTCTGACCCAACACATTCGACAGAGCTTCAGCAGAGGGATCTCAGACAGTATGAGTATTCAGAATGTGTTCAACTGGGCAAATACAACTCTGCTGAGCAACCTGTTTGGAGAGTACCCAGGTAAGTATGGCATTGAGTTAACTGTCGCACACTACTGCTTTGCCTGAATCCCCTTTAACATCTGCAAATCTTTGTCTGCTTATCACAAAATGGAAAACACATGTAAATTGTTCAACTTTCATAATTTTTATTGTAGAGTTAATTTGGTATTTAAATAGGTAGCTAAAATCGGCTTATTGTTAACTGAAGCTTCCATTGCCTGATAGCTCTGGTCCTTGTATTTTAAAGGTCCTATATATAAAAATTGTACTGATATCACCCCTGGGCCTATTGCACTTAAAATAGTATTATACTTAACTATTAGATAATTTTGCAATGCCTCAAATTGAACTCTCACTTGTGTGTTTGCTCCTTACCACTAGGGTACCTGATATAGTGTATTTATTTTATAGTAAAATATACAATTCCTCTAAACATTTCCTATCTTTAAGATGTAACAGTGTTAAAAGGTCTTGCATTGTTCAAATTATGAAGTTAGTTGTGACCAAATCTACAATTTGGACAATAGACTGACTACGACAACTACAAATGGTTGGCAAAAAGTGGTTTCACAGACGCAAAATAATTACCACATTTGACTGATATTCCCTTCAAATGTGTTTATTCTTGTTACTTGAAAATCTGCCACAGGATTCATAACAGATGGAAACTCCAAGCTGGTGGGTAACGCTCGTCTTCGCCAGGTGCGGGTACATAAGAACTCCTGCCAAGTGGCTCCCTCCATGCAACAGTCTGAGCGGGACTGTCACATGCCGTACTCATGGGAGTCGGAGGACATGGGCTCCTACGGTCCAGGCTGGAGCCGCTCTGTGGGTGAGAGCTCACTGAACCTTAATACCCCGTGGACGTACCGGTCCCAGGGTAAACTGAGGGCCTACCCCATCTGGGGCAGCATGGTGCTCTACAGAGGAGGAGGGTTTGTGGTGGATCTGGGACCAGATTTACAAAATTCCAGCAGGTAGGCATTGTAATACAGTAGATTAACTGAAATGAACTCAACTCAATAACAGACAGATTATAAGTGATACGATTAATCTACTAATCGATTAGTTGATTGACAGAAATTTAATCAACAACAATTTTAGTAATAAACTAATCATTGAAAGGAATTTCATCAAATAAAATGTCAAAAACATGTCAGTTCAACAGCCTTAAGTTTTCTTGATAGCTTTTCTATTAATGTTAACTGAATACAAATGTTACAGGTTTTTTTTTTTACTGTTCAGTCAAAATAACACCTTGGTCTCTGGAAAAATTGGGCATTTTATCCCCTGATTTTCTGACATTTTATAGACTTAAATATTATTAAACAAATAATTAGATAAATTTGAAATGTTTTTATGTTCGTTTAACTCTTAATTAGTCTTAAGTTAGTGTAGATACTAATTATATTGTACAAACTGTACATCATCCACGTCTCCATACAATTGTCATCTGTATCAGAAATTGCTGTTTCATGAAATCAAGAGACAATTGTGTTTTACAGCATAACATTTATAAATCATTTAACCATGTTTTTTCTCATTGTAGATCCCTTCAGTACCTTTATGACAACACCTGGTTTGACATGTACACCCAAGCGGTCTTTGTCGAGTTCACTGTGTACAATGCCAACGTCAACCTCTTCTGCATCGTCACACTCATGCTGGAGACCACGGCCATCGGTAAACAGTCCATGATCGCCTGCTGTGTGGGAGCTGCACAGAAGCTTTAACTGTTATAAGGAATATGTCACTTTGTGTTTCTTCCAGGAGCTTTCCAGTTCCGCAGTGACCTTCAGAGTGTGCGTCTTTACCAGTCGACTGGCGGCCTTCACATCTTCGTCATGGCCTCTGAAGCCATCTACTTCCTCTTCATCTTCTATTACATGTTTGTCCAGGTATGAATTCATCACACCTTGAATTCACTACCATTACTTGTAGTAATAATTAAGTTGCTCATTCAAACATCTCACACAAACTCCTCCTCCTGACAGGGAAAGCTGATAAAGCAGCAGAGGTGGGCTTACTTCAAGAGTAAGTGGAACTTGCTTGAGCTGGCGATTATTATTCTCAGCTGGAGTACATTGTCTGTCTTCATCAAGAGGACTTTACTCGGAATGCGGGACATGGAGTACTACCAGAACAACAAAGACCAGTAAGCAATAAGAAAAACACAACCGGTACAAGTATACACTCTGAGATATTATCTTAACATTGCTATGAACAAAGTTCACTCATTTATTGTGCATTTTGCTTTTATTAATTTTCTCTGACTGTACATCCTTCTTGTAGTTACCAGCAATCTGCTAATTGCATTTCTGAATTGAGCGGACAAAATGTTAGGCTAATCTGCAAAATAGCAAGTCAATGCATCTCACACTTCAACCTTAACCTCAGAGATCGTAGCTAATTTTAACCCTTGGAAATGAATATGTATACAGAGAATCTGTTTGAATTACATTTCAACTAAATAAATAGTTAAAGATTACTAGGTCAACTGTTATTTTCTCAACACATTGAAAAGATTGTTAAAACAAGGCCCTGTCCTCTCATGCTCTGTCTCCAGATACGCCAGTTTCCATGAGACAGCTAAGGCCGATGCAGTGCTGGGGTATCTGATTGCCTTCCTGGTGCTCTTGGCTACAGTCAAACTGTGGCACCTGCTGAGACTGAACCCAAAGCTGCACATGATCACAGCCACGCTGCAGCGAGCCTGGACTGATATTTCAGGCTTCCTGGTGGTCATGACCATCATGTTCCTGGCCTACTCCATTGCTGTGAGCAGTTTCCCACACTTACCATCAACATACTGCTGGAGTCATTGCATTTCTACCTATTGTATCTATACTACATGAAATAGAGCTCATTCAAAAGGTGGTTATTTTTCAGTCTAACCTGATGTATGGGTGGAAGCTATACTCCTATCGAACTCTGCTGGATGCTGCACAGACCATGGTCAGCCTGCAGCTTGGCATTTTTAACTACGATGAGGTTTGTATTATTATTGTACCACAGCAGATTACGACAGCTGACCCTTCCTCATTGTGTTTCTTCCTCCTGATCCCTCAGGTTCTGAATTACAATCCAGTGCTTGGTGCTTTCCTCATCGGCTCCTGCATTGTGTTCATGACCTTTGTGGTGCTGAACCTCTTTATCTCTGTCATTCTGGTGGCATTCAGCCAAGAGCAGATACATCACCAGGTAACTCACCATGCTGAGAAATGTCTTATTGTGCCCATATTATAGAAGACGCGTGACTTGATTCTCCTTGAGTTATACATATTATTAATTGTTCTTGCAGCCATCAGAAGAGGATGAGATTGTGGACCTGATGCTGATGAAACTCTGCAGTTTGTTTGGACTCAAATATAAGAAACAAGGTGGCGACTGCCTAAACGAGAGGCCAGGTGTTTCATCTGCTTCAAATAATGGAGTCTCAATGATTTCACCTGGGAAAGTTTGTGAGGGTTGAAATGTTCTTCTACAGTCAAACAGAAGATCAACATTATAAGTCCCACAGAATGCTTTGCTTCAGTTTTTGCTTGCCATAGCTTGCTTTGTTTATTCAAACCAACATGTTGTTGCTTTGTGACTGAGTATTAGCCCTTGCAAGTCTATAAAGGATTAGCATTTGTATCCACTGCTGCTAATCTGTCACTATTGTAGAAGGTGAAACACTGAGAGAAAGTAGGAACTGAATATAACCCTTATGTTGTGCACTAAATAACTGTTTTTAGGTGCAGTAAATACATGTGTGTCTGTGTGACTAAATATTGTACAATGTGCTTTTCCTCCATAAAATAATTATTCATGGACACTAGTGAAACACAGAATGTGCATCAGTCTGTAAAACAATGTGCTTCATATGTGTGTTGTGTGCAATTTGTCAACCAAGTCCAGAAGTAGATAGCAAATAAATATTGATAAAAAAAAAACAAAACAATAATAAAACAAAAAATACAGTTAATTATTGCTCACCACACACCTTCATATTACTCATAATCATGAATATTTCACATCCCGACGTGGTCTTTACGTATTGCGTCACCTGTGTGGGCGTGGCTCCCGGCGTGAGCAGCTCGGGTCGTCTGCTGACAACAACATGCGTCGTAGGCGGACCGAGGGGGGGGGACTCGGCAGCTAAGTGACGGCGGAGGCGGTTAACCAGCTATAACGAGTGTCAACTTCGTCACTACAGTTGTCTGAACGCACGTTTTAAGGCTTTCTGACAGACGGGGGGAAGATAATATCGTGCAGCGACGTCGCGCTGTGTCTGACCTGAGGGTGTCCGGTTTCTCAGCCCGAGGCATTGCGATGCCCTCTGACTTTATCTCCCTTTTCAGCGGGGACCTCGACCTGAATTCTCCCAGATCCTTGTACTCAAAAGGTAATAATACCGGCTCTTGTGTAAGTTCCTACGCTGTTGTTGTACTTTGCGTGTGTAACTTCTCCACCTACCTACCTGTGTTTTTGGTCGCAACCGTTCATGTGGTTGCGTTCGTGCCGTCCCGAGCTGTCATTCGTGCATAAACTGCCTGCTGAGGAAACTCTGGAGCTACGTTTTGAGTCTCTGTACATAGATGCCAGTTATGTCCTTCAGCTTTTAGTCTTGGGTTTGTTTTCTGTCGGGGGGGGGGTAAAGTAGTATTTTTCAAACTGAAGCCCTCGGCAGCGGCAGCATTCACACCGGTCAGACCAGTTTACTTTACCCCTGCCATAAGAAAAACAGTGCTTGCCTATTTTCTGTGGCTTGTTTGAATAGGCCTTCAATGCCCCCCTCCCCTCCCCTCCCCTCCCCTCTCCTCTCCCGCCACGCCCCCTATCTCGCCCCGCCCCGCCCCCACGAGGCACCACACGCACAGCGCACTGCCCCGGAGGGTGGCGTTAGTGGGGGCCACTAAATATTAACCATGTCATCATCGTTATGGGAGCCTCGGGCAGAATAACTGAACTGAACTCATGACAGCAGGTGTAAGTCTCAAGATGAAGAAATGAAATCTCCAGATGATTCCGAGTACTGTAGCATGCCTATTCACAGAAAGGCGTAATAAATATGAAAGTGCTTATCCATTAAGTAATTTCCCCCCCAGACACCTAAATGGAAATATGCTCATTTGCGTCATACCGGCTGTAGGAAAGGTTGAATCTATTTTGTAAAATATAACTATAACTATAACTTGTTAAAACCTTTGGAATGACATCTACTCCTTCTCCTATCTATACATTTTTAAACTAATCTATAATCTATATAAATATAAGTTGAACTGCTGGACAACAGGTGTTTCCTGCTTCACAGGAACGTCCATTCTCAGTGTGCGCTGGAGGCTTCAAGTCTCCACGTCACACTTTTGCAAGTTGATTATTGAACCAGGATCAGCTTCTGATCTATTTGTGATGTCACAAACCATGCGTGTAGGCTCAGTTGCTTATTTCTGTTCAGACTGCACTGGATGTACAGAGATGAAATTGTTAATTGTTTCTCTCATTTAATTCTGAGTGATTGAGCAATCTGAGTAATTACTACTAGATAGAACTCCAATTATTTCTGTACATAGGAGTAAACACAAATTCTCAGATACACATTTTTTTAAACTTTTAAATTATGCGAAAAACAACAACACCTAGACTATTAATGGATGAGGTTATATAAAGATATACGTCTGAGATTTCTGCCAGTACCACGAATGTGAATGGAAGTTCATTTGATGTATTAAAAACAAAAAAAGACACTACCAGTGTTATTTTTTACAATCCTCTGGTCAGCTGGATTATTTTTTCCTAATTTTTACCCCACAATATTATTATTAAAACTTTCACAATCTCTTATTAAAACAATGAAATAAATAGTGAACCCCACTCCTACAATAGTATTTAGAGGAATGGCGATCCATTGGTAAAGTAAAATAATTTCACTTTTTTTGGAGAAAAAAAAGAAGAAATAAAGCTTTTCCATTTCACTAAAATCAGTTTTCACTCACTATATTATATATTAAGTCATGCAGTTTTACTTCTGACTCATCAGAAAGCTTGCCACACTGTAGGCTTTCATCAATTCTTGTGCACTCAATAAATCAGCTGAAATCCCTTTCAGATTATTCTAGACCAATAGTAACGTGTTCTTTAGCCTACCCTGTTTGCATACCGATCACACTATTATGTATTCTGTCAGCACAGTTGACTCGGCTGTGTGTGAGAGGTGAAGCTAGTGTTGCATCTTGCCGACAAGGCCACTTCTCCCCCCAGTTGTCTGTAGGACGGCCCTTTTGGTTGACAAGAAAAATTCCATTCATCATTTAATTCCTCAAATCATCAGTATTGACAAGTCATACCCTACACCTGGATAAAAATTAATAATTCTCTACTATGGAGTAGATTGTAGCAGCTTTGTTAAATGTTATTATTTCTGCTTATTTGTCAGGTTTTACGTGAGTTAGGCTGTGTTTCAGAAAGCTACATTGGACAGCTAAACCACAATGATGAATACATATCTTTTAGCATTCGAATGGTCCCAGGAATACCAATGAAAAACACCACACCGTAACAATGACACTCAGGATAGGAATGTTAGTCAAACTACCTTTTGTGGTGGGTAAAGGGCTGCTGACTGTTAATGGACATCATAAAATGTCTTCCCACCAGTTTCACATAAAAGGTGAAGACTGAACCAAGAACCAAACTCAGTTAACAATTGCAAGACCACAGATCTCTGCATAGTTTTGTTTTTTTTTATATTGACACCCACCAAAGCCTGGACAATCATTAACTCTCTGGCTGCTCTGTGTGTAAACTTGGTCTTAAACAGCACTCTATTAATATTGACTCTGCTGTGTTAAGCAAACTTCGTGGCATGCGCTTAAAAATACTTGATTGCCTTGAAAGCTTGTTGATATCTGATGATGAAAGAAAAAACACCGTAGAGGGAAAACATCTAAAAAATAAGGTAAAGTGTATTTAGAGTTCATAAATGGGCTGTTGCATTAGGTCAGTGTCTTTTCTATCATAAACACATAAATCGGTGGACTCTTGACATAATTAACTCACGACTCAGTAGTCTTGTGAAGTTGCGATCATTGTAAACATCATAAGGTGGAGATGGTCAGTGTTTTGTAGTCATCCAGAACATTCTTTACGCTCTCTTTATTTGTTTAACACCAACCCCAACCTGTTCTGCATACTTCAGTCAGTTTAGCTGGTTTAGTTTTGCTCGGTTATTTGCCAGGTGCCACAAAGGCAGCAACCGCATGATCAGGTTTGAACTTTTGTTGGTGTTTCTTTATTTGTTTATTTTCCCTTTTTTGAAATTGTATTGTGAGGAAACGCTATTTTCCCACGCCATAATGATGAAATTTGTATAATGCAGCCACCTCAGGATGAGACACCAATATGAGCCCCACAAAACTGGTCAGGTCTGTCTGAGAATCCACTGTGAATCTAGATACAGGAAGTATTCTCTCTCTTCTTCTTTATTGATGGATTGTAATATACTATAACAAGCCTCAAATCTAGTTGACCTTTAAGACCTATACTCAGACTCTTCCCTTTCCCATCGTCCCCTTTCTTCTGAGAATAGCGCAACAAAGTCTGGATAGGGAGGATGGATCGCTCAACCAAACATCAGACTTTGAAACAGCAGAGTGCTGTTCGTTTCCAACCAGCAGTCATCTTGGTTTTTTTGTAAGACCACGTTTGTTCCCTAACCACAACCACATGTTTGTCATTGTAACCATGACAACGATAGTCCCTTAACCTTAATGAAGTAATTTCAACCAAACCACAATTCACGTTTTTGTGTGTAAACCTAACAAAACGTATCTATAGAGTTGTCACGTCACAAAACAGATGTATCTTTCAACTGTGGTTTATCGGTTTTGGCAGACACAGACAAATGATGTCATCATGTCAGTACAGCCACCACCAGATCAGGAAACTCTTCTATGTGTTGTATGTGGAGGGCTTGGACAAATTACGTATGTTTGTGGTTTAATTTGGAGGACTTGTGGCAATTTGTTTTGTCATCAGTCCAAAACCTAAATATTTTCAATTTACTGCAATGCAAGACAATGAAAAGTAGAAAATGTTCAGATTTGATGACCTGCAACCATCAAATATTTTGCATTTTTGCATGAATATTACCATTAATCAATTATCAAAATAGCTTAATCGCTTAATCGACTGACATGCATTTCTATTTTTTTTAACCACAGTTGTTGATTCTGTCTAAATATCCTCAAGTCAGTTTTGGAACGGATTAAAAACTCTGAATCTCTACATTAGAGCTCCTATGTCAGTTCATTTTTGTTCACTTCATTTGTCTCCCACTACCAAACTAAGAGCAGTGAAAATGCCTTCAGATTTTTGGTCCTTGTGCCATGGATGTTTTGAGACACAGTAGAGCCACAGTCACTTCTTGGTTTCAAAGACCTGATCCAGATAAACGTGTTCAGCAGTGTTGGTTTTCTGTAGGAGATGAGACCGTGTTTGTTGACTTTTTACTGTACATCCTGTCTCCTAATAGAGGCTCATGCAGAGAGGTATTTCATAACCTTTAGAAACGCTGAATACCTTTGAATATAGTAGTCAAACGATCCATCCAACTGCCAACAGTTGTGGGATCTCAGTATCCTGTATATTCATTTCTTTTTCTGAGTCATCTGCTGCTTCCTTGGTAGACTGGCATGGTTGGAATGAATGGAAGCACAGGACTGGCCCATTTCCCCCTGCATCCTGTCATTGTTGGTATTCCTTCTTGCTGTCTTCACTGAGAGAGATGCCTGGTGGTGTGGCGGATGACAAATTATTGTAGCGAAGAATTTCTCTGTTCAGTTGAACATTATCAAGATTAGAAACATGAAGATGGCACCAAAGAACTGACTCATGTAAAACCTTTATCTGGACAGAGGATAAGCTTTGTAGAACTCAACCAACACATTTGTATTTATAATATTTGTTGTTAATATTAATATGACAGCCCCAGTCCACATCTGACCCGGGATCAAGGATGATAAATGTCTGAAATCAACACATAGGCTTCACCAACATTCGCTTGGATTTTCTCATTTTTCTACTAACCTTAAAGTACTCCATCAGAATAATTTGAAACATGATAAAATTATGTAACAATTGGGCACTTCCTGTATGGGATTTTATACAGCTATATACAGCTATACAAAAACACAAGATACTGGTGACTAACTAAACTGAAGGCCAAAGAGCTTGCTACAGCAGGACCCGAAGCAATGATCTGGCGATGAGTGGCTGGCAGTCCAGTGTAGAAGTATTGCTGTGTGCAGACTGATTGGAGGTAACCGCCCCACCTTCCCAGTAGACACAGACAGAGAGTGACAGAGAGGACACGACACATTTAGCATTTAAAACTAAATGTAAGAAACAATCTAATCAATTTTGATATCAATGTCTCAGCAACCTGCGGCCAAATAGAGATACAGCGTTTTTTCTCGTTGTGATTCTCCTCATGCTCACTAGAGTAGCCATTTATTAAAGCATCATTTTGGGTGAATTTTTACTTAGATGACGTGCACAACAAGCGTTCTGGATCAAAGGCTGCTCCCTTACAGAAAAAAAAATTAATAAATCTGCGCATCTTGTAGGCTAGCTGCGCTTAAAATTACTTTTTTATTTGCAGCACTAACATTTTGTGCAACAGGAGTTGTATGGTGTATATTTACGATTTTATTTTCAGTAAAAAATAAAAAATAAGTCTAACAAAGGCTAGAAAAACTTTATTCCATTTTGTGGTAGGGGTGTTTGCTGATCATTGACCTTGTTCCCAGTCTGCTGCGGTTTTGCCTGACTAATAAGTAGACATTCTGAATCCTTAATTAGACTTAACACCAAATCTTCTTAAGTAATTAATTTCTGAAGGAATAGGCTCAGTCTAGCTCTGGAAGGTGAGCTTGAAAGACATTGTCATAAATCTGGTAAAAAGCCTTAAAGAGATAAAACTTCAGAAGCGAGGACAGAAAGCCTGTTTTGTCAGGCTAGAGCAGACCTGCAGATTCTGCTGCTTTTTTGTTTAAGGCTGTGATTGTTTGGAAATGGCTTCTCTTTTTACAACATTTTGGCGTTAGGTTTCTAGTCCTACATTCTTATGCACTACTGTTCCTTTGTGAATTTCTGAGTGCCTCAAGACTCAAACAGGCCTTCCCAGTGCACACTAAATGTTGACCCAATGCCAGCAATATTATCAGTTTATTCCCACTTTCTTATCAAGAGTCAACAGCTTCCATCATAAATCAGTCCGCAAGGTTTCCTAAAGTAGACCTCTGTGCCACAAGTTATTTTTATATCATGTTCACTGTGATTGTAGGTGGCCTGTGCACTGTGTGTGGATGCAAACAAAGATGGATTGGAGAGTCTTTGAGTTTACATCTTGAACATCTGCTCAGAGATTTTGAGATATTTCATGAACACCCACAGGGCCATCCAAGTTCCACTTTTTACACTTTGGTTTGTACGGATTAAACAAACAAGATATAGCATGTAAATTAGTGAGCTTTAGAGGTGCTGGTATGCTGATTTTGTTACCTTGGGACATAGCTACAATAGCCGTTCCCCTGTTTCCAGTCTTTGTGCTAAGCTAAGCTAACCGACTGCTGGCTGTAGCTTCATATTTTCTGTGCGGACATGAGAGTGGTATCGACCTTCTCATCTAACTCTCGGCATGAAAGTGAATATCTCCCAAAATGTTGAACTATTTCTTTAACTGGCTCCAGCATTTCTTTAACTAACTAACTAATTGGCAGACTGCGAGCAGCTTGTAAATTCAGTTTTTGTGTGATTCCTCTCGAGGTTCAGGCTAAATGCGGTTTGCATGGCAGCTTGGTGATGTCACACTCTCGGTGAGTGTTTGTGTGCGGTATTGCTAAATGCTTTTCCTGTTGGCTTAGCACGCTTTTCCTGCAGATAGAAATGTCTGTGTTGGCACATCAAATGTTTTGGAGAACAGTTGTATTATACTGTAAAATATTTGTGTGTGTGTGTGTGTGTGTGTGTGTAGTCTCTTGAGGAAACTTCTCATCACCAGTTAGGCCTAATTTCGAAGGAAGCGTTGTGTAGAAGTTTAGTAGATTCCAGTGACTGTGCATGGCATTTTTTTGGGCAAATGTGCACGTGTGTAGCCTGTGTGTGTGTGTGTGTGTGTGTGTGTGTCCTCAATAAATAGTTTGAATTCCACTGCTTTCTGAAGTCATGCTTTCATCTTAAGCTCAGTGTCTGTTTCACCTTTTCTAGTCCACTGATAAACACAGAGCCAAAGGTAGAGATGTGTTGTAGCGCATTATTCTTTTTCCCAGTTGTATTCACACAGCAACATGGACCGCTGTAGCTGAAGCAACTTGCAGCTGGGTGGTTCGGCCCTCACAGGAGCCTCAGTGGGCTGTTTTGTAAATTCAGGACAGTGGTGGGTGTTTGTTGAAAGCAAGTCATGTAAACTGATGCCTGGAGGTCGTTCCTGGACACTTCAGGATTAGCTGGACTGAAAGAGTTTCATGCCACAAACTCTGAGCTTGGAGTTACACAGATTACTTGGGGTTAGCGTAAGCCTGGCTGACCTTCACTTTTTCAAATGACTGTGTAGGAAGAATAAAACATGTGAGACTTTTACAAAAAGCTGTCAGAACTCTGGCAGAAAGATTATTGCCAGTAGAAATAGCCAAAATAGAATATGTTTACTTTTCAGGTTAAAGTGAAAACAACTCTTCTTATTTGGGATTGACCTAAAACTGCAGCAAGACATTCTGCACTACAGCTGCACATAGTTTTAAGGGCAGCTGATACAATATCTATAGTTTCCACCAAACCTTAACTTCTCATTTGTTTTTGGCTTAAAATGTATTTTCCACAGTTATTATTTACTTTTGTGTTGTTGTACCCTGATCTGTAGGCTGACGTGTAGCTTGGACCAGCTCCAATGTAAATTTGCAGATAGGCTTTCTACATGCGCAGGTCATATAAACTGAAGCTGTGAGTAGTGTTTTTTTCTGTATACTTTTTTTGTTCACAGTGATTCAGTGGATTCAAGTATTCTTCTAAGATGATCTAAGCAACCTTTACAGTAAGATCAGCTAAGGCTAAAATATTGGCTTATGGTCCAATACCATCATCTAAATAGTTTTAAAGATGATATCATAATATACACTGTCAGTTCCTGACAAACAGTTCTTCCCTTCTCCATCTGCTGACCTGTATTACTCAGGGTCAGTGGTTGAGTACTGTCACTGTTAAACGAACAAAAGTGTGAGGTTGTGATATGCTACTGTAGCTATATGAATATTCATTGGGTAAAGGGTAAATCAAAATAAATAACTGTAACATCCTCTCTACTCTAGTGTGGTAACTCTCATCTTATTCAAACATTTTACATCAATACGATGAAAGGTTCATGATCCTTCCTGGCTGCAGTAACTGGTTAAATGCAATGATATTACCTCCAGCTATGATGGCTGCTATTGCGCAACAGCATGTACAGTAACCACTTTTCTTTCCACATAATTGAGTCATCATATCTGGTCTAATTGTTTTGCCTTCATCAGTGACAGGCTGTGCAGTCAAAATGAAAGGAGTGTGACCTATATTTCACTTATCTGATATTATGTTATTAGGCAATGTGGAGTAAACAATGTAGATCAAAAATGTGGTATGTTTTTCTTCTAGAGCTCTATTTATTATTTTATGCCATTACCCGTCATTAACTTGACCTATGGTTAAGTTATATAAAAGTGAATGAAGAGATATTGATTGCTTTACCGGCTAACATTGTATGAGAAGGGCTTACAACTCTAAATAATGTAACAGTAATCAATGTCTCATCATGATGAAATGCATGAATTCGTGTATGAAAGAAATATCAAGAACTCATTTGGGTCCATATTAACACGTGATCATGGTATGTTTAGGTGCAAATTTAAATGTTCCTCTTGAATTAGTATTTGGGGATTTGAAGCCCCACATGAATCACAGCTGAGTTAGAAAACATCAACAGAGATCTGAGAAGAAATTTGTGGATTTTGATGGGTGTTATCAAAATCAGGGAGCGTTGTGTTGGCAGCGTTTCAGGCAGGTAATGCATTCATTAACTAGCTATTACATTACCTACAATTGGTTTTGTCAATGGACAAATGCTTCTCTGTTCATATCTGCTGTTTCTCACTTGCTGCCTGTCATTGAAAAAGTAGTTTCTGACGCCTACTGGATGTTTTCACATCATCGCACATGCGCTCGCCCTTCCTCCACATCCATTCATGTTGTCACACCACTTTTACAGTGTGCATGCTTCTTTGACATGTTTGTTCCAGCTTGCAAATGTACACTCAGTTACCAATTTATCAGGTTCACCTAGCTAAATCTAACGCAGTGTAATACAACAGTTCTGCATCAAATCCAACCTTCATGGTGGTTATAATGTAATAATCCGTTTCAGAAAGCCATTAATTCAACGTTTTGCTCATTTTTGTAGCTGCAGGTTTGTGTTGCTGTTAAATTTTATTGTGTTATACCGAGAGGGGCTTATTTAATCTACCTTTATTGATACTGTATATGTAAGCAAATTAACCGCCATATTGAAATATGTTGATCTAATGGGATGGCATTTTGCGGATGAATATTGGTGGTGTCAGGAAATATGCACACACAACATAACATGATATAAAGTCATTAGTAAGGTAGATATGACGATAAGCCTGATAATTCACATAATTTCAAGTTTGACAATATTGCAGTATTTAAAATTCTAGGCGATCTCTACCACAGACTTTTAAAGCAAATGATGATGAAATATCAGCCAATATACATTTTTAACTTAAACATTTATGATAAGGACCCCTTAAATTTGATCATTTAAGAATAGTGACAAGAGCAGAACATTTTTCAATTGAATAATAAACTTGTCACTGCTCTGAAAATCTATTGGCTCTAATAATATTTGGTTCAAACCGAGGCTATGTACCTCCAGCTAAATATGAATTAATTTATAACTTAATTATCCATGAAGCGTTAAGTAAATAATCAGTTACAATTATTAAAAAAACTAGTTTTGTGAATTTGATTATTTATAAACCAGAGTTGTGATACATCATATTCTAATTCTTGAGTCATGCATTAAGTATGAGTGGTGTACTCATATTATAAAGGGTATTGGTGTTATCCCTTAGTAATGGGTGACATTTTACAGAGATTCTTTCATTGTTGCCACAATATTGGTCATGTAATATCCTGCATTGTTAATGCCAAGTTCTTTATTTGAGTATTTGTTGAGTATATGAGTTTTTCTAATTTTCTCCACATAATCTCATGAGAGACACAAATGATTAAAAGACTTGTCCCTAGATCTGTGTTGCTATGGAGTCCCTGGCAGCCTTCATGTAGGCTTGGCTGTAAACATTTCAGCGTTGTTGTACATGGTTTGCTGCAGG
The DNA here is from genome assembly GCA_036023855.1 of Gadopsis marmoratus. Lineage (NCBI taxonomy): Eukaryota > Metazoa > Chordata > Actinopteri > Centrarchiformes > Percichthyidae > Gadopsis > Gadopsis marmoratus. The sequence continues at coordinate 46,773 of JAVQJF010028167.1, read as the reverse complement.
TGCCAGCCCCTTCACATTTCTTTTTCTTTTTTCTTTCACCGCTGGGAATAATGTCCAAATGTACTGACAAGGTGATCTTAATCTTATCTTCTCCATCCCCTTTTGTCCAGTAGTATTCCACCAAGTTCAATAACATAATATATTTACCTTGTGTGTCTCTGCAGCCTGATTTTTTTTTTTTCAACATCAGTAGGTTATTTTATTGCTTTATTTCTGCTTGACAGGATTCCATATGACAATACCACTACCCTGTTGAGCAAGTTGAAGTACAGAAAAGGGTCTGGGTGCACAGTAAACAAGATAGTCAGAGGGAGAGATGTAGGTGGAATGGAGGAGGGGGACAGAAGGGGAGTTAAATTAGTCACTCAGCCAAAAAAACCAGTGCCACGCCCCAGGTGCCTGGGCTAGTAAGAGCAAGCAGCAGGAATGTGAGGCTAATGAATGGGAGTGTAAGTCCTGCCATTCACATGGTGAGTTCCTTCTTTTTTCACCTTTACTCTGCACTGCTTACCATATAAACATTTCACAAGGTATGGTGAGGGTATAAAGAGCAAAGATATTTGACTGTTGGCTCCAAAAATATCTAACTTAAAGCAGGATTTCTAACGTGAAACTTGGATATTAAGTGTGTGTGGTTTGTTAATTATCCTTCTGCTGACATTGAACATGTGGGAAAGCTAGTAGCCACATTTCAGTTCAGTTGATATTTATCAAAATATATTAATAGCGTGAGCAGACCTGAAAACTAAACCACAGAGCATGTTGTCTGTCAGTGTGAAAATTTTTTGGTCACGCTTTAATCTGTTATTATGATGATCACAGACGGACAGAAAATGACAGGTTTTCCTCAGTGGTCAGCGGTCTGCAGAACTTGACTGCAGTCTGAAGTTAAAATCAAAACATCATGTGGTGTATGAGTCAGGACGTTTTATTTCTGAGCAAACGAGGCTGACGTTTTTTTTATTTATTTTGTAAAATCTTCTCCTGTGTGAAAGGGACTGTGCTTTTTCTCACACATAAATAAAGAATTGCACTCTGTCTGCTTACAAGCAAACAAATGTGCAGCAAAATAAAATTTTTTTCAGCATTTAAAAATGTCAAGGGACTGTGGATACACTTTGAACAGGCCAGCCAGTGATTCGCTGCTCTGAGCGAAGTGTACATATTTTCTGTCTGTGCGGTTGGCAATCTGTTTACTGGAAGGGTTGCTCACTCAGAGCACATGTTGTTGCATGTGCAGTCAGTCAGCGAGCCCCGAGAAAACTGTAGAGTTAAAGTGTAAATGCAGGGGGCACAGAAAGTGTTTTTGTGGAGGTGGTGGGGGGGGCATCTGTGCGCATGTGCATGCATGTGTGTCTGTGATTTTGTTTGGAGAACTTAGCAAATAGGCTAACCAGCAAAACCACACTAGAATCCTGTGTGTGTGTGTGTGTGTGTGGTTCAGTGTGAGTTATATGAGTTTGCTGAGTCCATATTTAAGCTCCCTTTCTGGGAACCAGCATTCCCTGCTCTTCTAAAGCGAGCTGTAAGAGACAGGAGGGCTTTGGGAATGAAGAGGCATGGGCTGGTTTCAGTATGTCCCAGGTTTGTCTATTGTACACAGCGAGTGGTAACAATGGGAGGGTTAAGTATCTGATATACACACCGAACCCTGGGACTCAGCTGCAAGTAATTAAAGCTGGCAGTTGGCAGAGAAGAGAGTCAGGCGACTGTAATGGCCGCTCTAAGTTCATACCATAATATTTGGATGATGAATCAGGCTTCTAGTAAAAGTGTTGTCATGCTGTTGACCCAAGGCTTTCTCCTCCCTCCCTGTGTCCTGTTGGCCCTGGGGAAGGTACAGAGAGGAGGGGGAAAAGGCTTTATAGCACCCTGCTGCCTGTTTGTAATGAGATCTGCTGTTTATTTGGTATGCTGCAGCTTTTGCTTTAACCTAAAAAGCCCAGAGTCACTATTTTAGCTTCAATTAAATATTGACAATCTTGAGAGAGGACATCCATAATCCATTAAGAGGACATGTAGCTTGAATATTAGCTTTCCACCTCCTTGTTTAAGGAAAGTTTGCTAAGGTTAACAAAAATGTCACAAACAGGGCTCCAATTAATGATTATTTTCATTATCGATTAATCTGCCGAAAATATTCATTACATTTGCCCTGAGTCCGAAAGATGCCATCAAATGTCTTGTTTTGTCCGACCAACAGCCCAAACCCAAATTTATTAATGCTACTTTCATGGAGAGGACAGTCCACAGTGTGGCGTGATTCCTGCACATGTGCAGCCGGCAGCAGCGTTTGTAAGCGAGGTGTAAACCTGTTAGGCATCTGAACTGAGGCTGGAACTATCATACATTGTTCCCAAATGCATAACTCTGTATCGTGGGTATTTCCTTGTCATTCATCAGATTTGTTGCCAACCAGCAGATAGGGTTTTGCAATTGCATAAGGGTTGTGAATGTGAAATTGCCACACATCAATGTGTAACATTGTGATTACAACATCAACATGAAGTCAAGTTGAATAGAGAAATTGTATTTATGAGTATAAGTAGCCTAATCATGTAATTTTCATTTTACATGTCTACAGTAAGTAGTAATTGAGTTGACACATCATTCTGATTTGACCAGAAAACCTGTCGAGTTCCTCTTAATATGTCTCATTATCATCCATTTTGTTTGCCTCCCCCCCCTCGTCTCTCCACAGAATCAGCGTATGACCTTCTTCCCAGAGAGCTACAGTTGCCTTCCTCTACTCAGCAGAACCTGAAAGTCATGAGTCAAAAGAGCGGTGGAGAGGCAGGGCCTCCCCCTTCAGCTGCTCTAGCATCAGGTAGGATCCTGTTCCTGTTTATCTTTATCTTAATTTCTCCTCTGCGAGCAGCACTAATCATGCCCCGCCCCAAAAAAGACAACTCATGTAACAGTTTACACATGTGGGCAAACAGACGTCTGCATACGGCAGGAAAGGTCTTCACATATGAGACAAAAACAAGGAAATTGGAGTTAAATCAACCAAACATGCTTGCTATCTGTACCTGCTGGTAGACTGTGAAATATTTGGTTGAGCAGATTGTCGTTGTGAATACTGATCTACTGTATGTTGAGGTCTATTGCAACAACAAAGTGTAGGTCATGTATCGCAGGTTTAGATCATAATTAGAGCCCCCTGCCTTTTTCCAAACTGTTCTTGTGATACAGCCTTTAAAATAGATAGTTTACACCGTACACAGTACCCAATAATGATGAGAGAGCCCAACAAAGATTATTGTTAACGTTGCGTACTCAGCACAAAATACTTAAGAGAATTAGGAAGCTTTGAGTGGCTGTAATCACATTGACCATTTTGCACTTTCAAGGTAGAAATTAGATACACTCTGCCTGGCTAATTACTGCACAATTAAAGCTTTATTTCTATAGGTAACTAATAACATCTTGATCAATATGCTTGCAGTGTTGACCGATGGAAAAGGGTCACTTGGTGCACTTTCAATGAACCAGAGACAATGTGTTGGATGTGTGATGATTGGCCAGTATTTCATTTAAACAGATCATTGGAAAAATTATTTGCATCACTGAAATGAGCAGTAGGAGAGAGGAGTGTAGAGTACATACAGGTTTGAAGGATATTTAAAGAATCATATTTAGTTCTTAGAACTCTCAGCTTCTTTCAGGTCCAGAGACACTCATGCTGCATCAAATGGTGTCCCTTTTCAAATTATTATTGTGTATTCTCTTGATACATAGTGGTGTCCAAATACAAAACTTTCATAGGGAAGTCTGTTCCCTATGGACGTCAGTGCTCCATTACAGCCACTTGCAGGTGAAGTATATTTTAGTTTACATGGAACTATACGTATTATTGAAAACTGCCAATAACATCATCTGGCTATTATTTATTGTTTGTTTTTTATTACAAGACTTCACAGTGACCTCACTTTCTTAGTTAGTAGGATATAATAGAGGGTAAATGCTCATAACCCACCTGTCAAAAGCTGTAATAGCATCCGACAGTATTTGTTCACAGATCTCGGTTGCCATTGTATGTTTTTTTTGGTTTGTGATCACATATGTCTTGTCTTTTGATACTTGCTCAAAATGACACAACCTTCGTACGTTTTATGTGCCTCTTTTTCTTTTCGACTGTGTGTTTTTCAAACTAATGGGTCACCAAACGATCAAGAATGTCAGCAGCAGTCTAACTCCTTTTTGCGTGCTGCAACTTAACCAGACTTTTCCCCACTCTTCATCTAGTTCATTGTAACTATTTCAATGCTTTTGAAATTACAGTGTATGTCAGCATGCTGCAGCAACATTTTCTGACAAAAAACCTACCCTGTGTTATTATATATATTTATAAAAAAAAAAAATCTGAATCCGTTTTTGCTGTTCAGCTCTTATTGCTCATTCGCTGTCTCATTTTTATATTCCAGGAAGTTCCCTCTGAAGCAGGGAGTGTCTGCATATAAAATGGTCTGCAGTTCTCTGCTTCATAGGTCAGAAGCTTGTTTATTTTGTCTTTGTGGCTACGTTCAGTCCCAACGAAATGAAATTTTGTAGCAAAAGAAAACAAAAATTTGAAAATAAAAGCTCCAATAATTGGCATGCATCATATTGTACATATTACTGTTTTGAACTTCCCTCTCCATTTCATTATTTTGGCTAATTAGTTCAACATGAACAAAGTGCTAATAATCATAATGATAAATCCATACAGTTATTCAATTTTTTTTAAAGTTGCAGTTTATTTATTCACAAGTCTTATCCCAACATTGTTAAATAAGGGGGACTGCTTAACGCTCATCTCTTCTTTGGCCCCTTTTTAGTCACACATGAATTGTGCTTCACATACTGTACTTTTACAAATCCTCATATCATCAGCACCACACACGCACACACACACACACATAAGATCCGATGAAAAGGGGGAAATTATAATTGGATTGAAAAAACTAAACGAAAGCAAAAAATAAACAATCATGAACAAAATTTTGCTGCTTAAATGGGACTGCTAGCCAACACTGGTTGGGATGCGTTTATTCACTGTTTAATTATTTGCACTGTAGATGCCATGTCCTCTTCTATGACCATGGAAGGCCCCCGCAGTGCTTTTTCCACCTCTTCCAGCTCCGTCATGCATTCCAGTACTTCAGCCAGTGACCAGAACCCAGTTCACAGCAGCAATGTTGACCCAGAGGACACCAGGACTAGCAGAGTGGCACCGGAGGTTGTTGGAGCAGAAGGTGGGAATGGTAGCAGCAGTAGTGGCGGCAACTGCAGGGGTAACAGTGAGCTAGGAGGAGGAAGAGGCACAACATCCCAAGAGGCCCTGCCACATCACCAGGTGACCCCATCGAAGCGCCGCACCGTACTGAATATTTCTCCACCTCCACAAGACCTGCTTGATGACAGCTGTATGTCCTGCCAGGATGAAACATCCCTGGACTCAGAGCAGAGTAGCAGCATCTGGATGGATGACTCACTCTCCAACTTCAGTATCATGAGCTCTGTCTCTTACAATGACAACACAGAGGTCCCACGGAAGTCCCGCAAACGTACCCCTCGCCAGAGGCCTGGTCCTAAATCTGGGTCTACAGTGGAAGCCAGCATGGATGTGTTTGATGCAGACAGTGCCAAAGGTCCACACTTTGTCCTGTCACAGCTTAGCCCAGACAACAAAACTGGACCAAAAGGAAGGTTTGTGTAACCCTCAGAAGTTGTTAGTTTGAAATGCCTTAACTCAGATTGAACAGTTACATTCTATTGGCCAGAACACGTCCATGTCACGCCCCTCTACATCTCATGAAGTAGTCAAAGCAGGCTGTGGTTATGTAGTTAGTAAAATGTGGGGCCACCACAAGCTTCCAGCTCAAATTCTCTGGAGCTCTATTGCAGGGTTGAACAACATTCTTCCAAGAGATATTCAAGAGCTGCAAACAATCGATTAATTGATTAGTCGATAGACAGAAAAATAATCAGAAACTATTTTCATAATCAATTAATCACTTCAGTCACTTTTCAAGCAAAAATGCCAAATATTATCTGGGTCCAGCTTCTCAAATGTGAGGATCTGCTCTTTTTCTATTCCTTATATAAAGTCAGTTGAATATCTGTTGGTTCTGGATTCTTGGTCGGAGAAAACAAGCACACTGAAAGCATCACTCTGAGCTCTATGAAATTGTGAATTTCTACTATTTTTTAACATTTTATAGATTAAACGATTAATGCATTGATGGAGATGCAGCAGATTAATCGATAATAAAAATAATTACTAGTTCGCGCTAAGGTATTTGCTCATTTCGGTGGTCTGACGATGGAGGCGTAGAGCGTGACGCATTGCTCCAAAATCTCCCATTTATGTTCAGTTAGAAATTGTATGCAAGACAACAAAATATATACTGTATCTATGTATGTGTATATATACTGTGTATGTATGTGTGTGTACAGTATATGTAATGCAGATCCCTCCCTGTATTGAAGCATCTGCATTCAAGTTTTTCCAGTAATTATCACCCATCAGTGACAAAAATCAGCGAGTCCACTTATTGTAGGAAGTTGTTTACTGAGTAGTTAATTGAACTTGTATTAATTTAATACTCTGCCATTAGTAGTTGCAGTTAAGCAGGTACTCAGCCTTTATTCTGTGTTAACGTTGTCTTAAAGGCCCTTCTGGAAAATCTCATCCTGGCTGTCAGAATAGGTATCATTAGGGAATGACACAGTGCAAAACAGAGTAATATTTTCAACAACTACTCTGCCTCTAGATTTCCCACCACACTTTGACTGAAGAAGAGCGGTTAGATCAGAGGGGAGGGAGGGGCAGGATACTGAAGTACAAACAATGGTCAGCCACAGTGAATCACAGAGCCTCTCTCAAAGATCTAGGATAGGCAGAGCAGATTAAATAAACAGATAATGCTTTAAGAGCTGGGGATAGAATATGCTTGGTTGATGTTAACTCTGCATTGCTCAGCACACCATGGGGGGGCGTGTCCTGAACAAATAAGGACAGGGTCATTAACTGCAAAAGCACGTTCAACACATGCTTTGCTTTTTCCAACACAATACCAAAAGATGTCAGCTAGGTTGCACAAACTGAAATGAAAGCTAAAGCATGTTAGAATTAGAAGTGATCTGCTGGTGTCTCTGTCAAACTGGTCTTTGTTGCAGCTCTGATGATCCTCAGACAACTAAACAGAAAGGAGGAACTCTTTTGATGCAATACCCACAGAAGAGTGAGGGGAAGGAGCTGAAGATCCTCGTCCAGCCTGAGACTCAGCACCGAGCCCGCTATCTGACCGAAGGCAGCAGAGGGTCGGTGAAGGACCGCACGCAGCAGGGCTTCCCTACTGTAAAGGTAGCTGTTAAACCCCTGACACAGTCTCTGTGATGCCTTTTCTGCTATATTGTGCCTTTGTTTAAAGTTAATGGTTGGGTTATTGACAGAGGCTTTGAAACGTGTGTGTGTGACAGAGAGCGAGAGATTTGCTATTCTTAGGAGCACTGGGGGAAAAAAAGAAAAGTATGTCCGAGATGGTAGAGTAACGGTCATAGTGTGTTAAAAGACTGGAAAGAGCCTTTTTCTGCAAGCACCTAATATGCTCAGTCCCAGTCTGTTAATACTGATTGCCTGCCCAATAGCAGGTCTAATCCAGTATTTGTTTTATATCTGCTCTGCCTTATTGTTTCCTATTATATTTTAGTGTTTTGTATTATTTATGTGGAGACAAGAGTGTCATTGTTATGTCAGAAAGGTTTGGACTGGAATTGAGCAGCCCCCTTTCAACCCCAGCATGATTTCCAGGTTTGACAGGGGACTATGAATGCACTCGTACATTTTTATCACAATCTGCTAATAAAGTTTTGATATTTCTTGTGTCCAATTGGGCATCCGGATGGTGATGTGAGGAAAGGTCTGGTAGTCAATAATACTTTATGAAACTGCAATCTCTCCCTGTCATTCCCCACTCAAGACCATTGATTAACTCACAGGAATCCAATTGAGTTTATCTGTTTAACTATGCACAGAGACTCCAGTACCGAATGTCTTTCAATAACTAAGGTTTGGTGATGTTTAGCCTTGCTGTTGAAGATTTAGTAGAATTGTCATGGTTACCCAACCCTGAGTGGATAGTTGGACCACGGAAGAAACTGATGTTCTCGAATAAAGTTTCCTAGAAAACTGATTTTCTGCATCAAGATTGATATGAAATTTTTTTTAGCATGATCTGTGAAAAGGACAGAAATCTAGAGCTAAAACATAAAGGAATGTTTCCAAAGCAGCACTCTATGTCTCTGGACATTCAATATCTGGCAATCTAGTGGAGACTAAGGAAGCTGTAGAAGAGTCAACAGAGTTGAGTTAGGAGCCAGACCAGAGATACTGGATCTTGGCACGAAGCAGCATGCTTTCTGCTGGGTCAGTTACTGACTTGTTTGTACTGCCGGAGCTCGTGAAGAGCAGGCGGACCCAGATGCAGGAAAGGGGAATGTCAGAACAGGTAGGCTTTTAAAAAATGGACTAGATTGCACAATAAGGTGGAATGAAGATGGGCTCATAAACACACTAAGACTAATTGGAGAAGGCACTGTACATAGACAGGACACATGAAGCTGATTTGATTGATAAGAACAATGTAGCTTGTCAAGCAGGGCAGATTGCCTCATTTATAGGGAAGTATACTTAGTTAGCATCTGCAAAACAAGAGGAGGAAACGTGAAGAGACAAAGGAACAGGTGCAGTCAAAGGTACAGCTTTGACAGGACAGGACAGGATAGAAAATGATCTAATACCATATCACATGGCACATTTTCTCCCTGATTAAGCTTTAAAAATAAGCAGTTCATACATTTCTTGGCACAGTCTGTACTCAAGTCTTGAACCAAATGTTCACCATTTCTGACACCATTTCTGACACCATTTCTATATCTACCATTCCACAGTATATGTCATATTTTTGCCTTCCTAATTTGGTAACATTTTTCATAATACATTTATTGCATGTCCTTTTCTTTACTTACACAGCTGGAGGGAGTGAATGAGCCAGTGGTTTTGCAGGTGTTTGTGGGCAACGATACTGGCCGTGTGAAGCCTCATGGATTTTACCAAGCTTGCAGGGTGACCGGCCGCAACACCACAGCCTGCAAAGAGGTGGACATAGATGGCACAACCGTCATCGAAGTGTCCCTTGATCTAAGCACCAGTATGACACTAGCGTACGTACTTTTCTTGAGATAGAAATTTTTGTGATAAATGCTACTCCAATAAAGAATTTAATTTTAACGTGATAACCATGAACTGAGCCTCTTCTTGAGAGCAAGTGTTGCTTTTATGTGCTCAGCTCTCATTCAATTGCTTAATAAAGCAATTGCATAATGGACACACTTGAGCTAATGAGATGGAGTGTTTAGATGCTGCTAGATTAGCAAACACTGTAAAGTTTGTTGTTTAAACTGCAAGTTTTCCAAGCTAACGTTGCCTCGCTGTGCAGGGTGGACTGTGTTGGGATCTTGAAGCTCCGTAATGCCGACGTCGAGGCTCGCATTGGTGTGGCTGGGTCGAAGAAGAAGAGCACACGCGCTCGGCTGGTGTTTCGGGTCAACATCCCCCGTCCAGATGGTTCAGTGCTCACATTACAGACTCCCTCATCTCCAATCCTGTGCAGTAAGTCAGTCTGTGTTTGTCTTTGTGGAAATGCTCTCATAGGAATTGGTAAATTGTTTGAACCATTGAAAAATAAAGCGTTAAGATTATAGATATTTGCAAATTAATAGATTCTAGAGGTTGTTTCTGGTGTATTATTTCACTATATTAAACCAGTTTCAAAAGAGGCCAAACAAACAGTTGCCCTGTAACCTACTTGGTTAATCATTACCATCATAAACCAAGTTATTTTCTTCTCTTTTTACAGAAGAGATCCTGTTTGTTAAGGTTAATATAGCCTGAAACTGTTGTCTTTTGATGTCCGCATTTGGAGACAATGTGTAAAGATCCTCTCAGATTCAGGTGTTATTTGATAATGCGTACAGTACAAGGGTGTGGTTGGTTCCATAAACAGGAAAGACGCTTAGGGCCATAAGAAGGTTTCTGAGTAAGTAGATTTGGGAGAACTGCTTTGAGAGAGACAGGGGAGAAAGAGAAGGAAAGGACGAAACAATAGAGGTGTGTGGACTATTGTTTACACAGAGCCAGCATGCAATCCAGGGAAATATCTTTCCACAAAATAAAAAAAATAGTAATCCCCTTGGCGTGTGTGTGTGTCTGTGTGTGTGTGTGTGTGTGTGTGTGTGTGTGTGTGTGTGTGAGATGAAGAGTAGTGAAAAAGGTTTGTGAAATGAGTTAGAGGAAAAGGCGGGTGATTTTTGAGCTGTTGTTGAAAGTACTTTTTGCCATTTTGGAGGCCTGTGAGAAATAACCAGTATTTTTGTTGTCTTTGTTCAGGGTATCTGCAAATGTATCTAAAAAGCATTGAATTTGGTTTCCTTCAGGTGGTTCCAGTTTCAGAGAAGTACTGTAAGAAAATCTGATTTAAAATGGATAATTGTGGTCTTAAAAGGTCTTAATTTCCATCTGGTGTACGCGGCAGAAACCCAGCTGTTAATCTTACTTGAAATAGATCAACACACGAGCCTGGTTAAGCATATGTCTTCAGCTGCCATGATGTTACTATTTGCTTTGTCTGTAACAAATTCTATACTGTGAAGTTGTGTGATTTTAACAGTTATATTGAGACAAAAAATATATAATTGCCTTTGTAAATTTCAGGGCGCCAGAACATCTTTAGTGTGTCTCTTGTTCATTTATGGCTATTTATGCACAGGTCAGTGGCCAAAAAAGCCATTGTACCATGTTGAAATTATGTTGGGCCATCCCCAAAACAAATATTACCAAATGCATAAATATAAAATACGTCTACTCTGGCTTTTTCAGTTCTTTGGATTAATCTGTGAATATGTCATGTTTTATATATAAATAATGGGTGAAAATTGAAAATAATATAAATTAAAAAATCTGATTTTATATAATTTCTAGCTCAAACCTCATGTATGTATGTATGTATTTGTATTTTTCACTTCGCTATTAACAGATACATTTTCTGAGCTGACCTCGCCATGAGAGGACCTCATTGAGTGTAAATAGCAGTGAATAGTGTCTTGTCAGCACAGGAAACATAGAAGCATTAAATCTGTATAAAAATAAGTTTAAACCAATCTGCTTCTTTTATTTCTTATATAAAACATGGGTAATGTTGGTGAAAATCAGTAAAAAAAAAACATTAGCCTAATCAGAAGTGTTTTATATGTGCTTTGTTTACAGCTCAGCCTGCAGGAGTCCCTGAAATCCTGAAGAAGTCACTACACAGTTGTTCCGTGACAGGAGGAAAAGAGGTCTTTATCATTGGCAAAAATTTTCTGAAAGACACCAAAGTCATATTTCAAGAGAATGTCTCTGGTAAGAAATGAATCTGAATGAATATGAATGTCCATGGATATTTTGTGTTCATGCATTTTTTTTATTTTTCCCCAGTAAACATGCTCCATCTTCTGTCTGTTCCAGATGAGAAATCGTGGATGGCAGAGGCTGAAATTGACATGGAGCTGTTTCACCAGGTAAAAATGTGGTTGTTTGATTAATGCCAGTTGCTAATGAGCTGAGTAGATAGAAGCAGCCATTTCAGATTTTTGTGGGGCTTTAGATGTAATCATCTTAAATGGTTGCTGGTTCAAAGGTTTGAGTAGTCTCATTGTGTTCTGACCTAATTACACTCCGTCTCAGAGGCTATACTGAGTGTGTCTCAACAGTCCAGTTTAAACCTTTGCCCTTGTAAACAAAATGGTCAGAAGTAGATGATCTGGTGAATCTGCAGCTAATAGAAAATGTTCTCGTGTAAAAAAATTTTAAATAAAATAAACAAAATACATGCTCAAACCTTTGGTCTTCCACTGTAAATTTATAAGACACATCTTCATAACTGAATGCAGAGTCATCACTGTGTAAATTCAATCTGCTCATTCTTTTGCTGCCTCCAGTCCAGTACAACATTTACATTACAACCCTCTGCAGTCACAGAAATGTGTATCACCCCCATGTTCAGGATGTGCAGGAAGAGCACAAGATACAGACAAAGTGATGACCTGCTCATCCAAATAATAAACTGTTAGTAGTGCACAAAAACTCTACAGTGTACCTTTTTATTTTGGTGTATTTGTTCACTATTTTCCTATCAACTCAATATTTGACTAAAATTAGATTCTACTACTACTACTACTACTACTGTAGTATTTATTCTTTGGTACTGACTTTTTTTTTTATTGATCATCCCCACAGAATCACTTGATAGTGAAGGTTCCTCCGTACCAGAGCCAAGCCATCACCTCTTCAGTGTGTGTGGGAATCTATGTGGTGACAAATGCTGGGAGATCCCATGATGTTCAGCCTTTTACCTACACTCCAGATTCAGGTTTGTTCCAGTCAATGTCAGACAATCTACTAAATCACAAATCACAATGTGTCTCTTTCAGCTGATGGGAAGACCAGCTTGTTAGATAGCAAACCTTCCTTATTATTCCTTACGGTCTTTTATGATTTACTGTCAGGCACCACCGCTGGCACCACTCTCTCACCTTGAGGGTAATAAACAAGTTGTATGGAAGTTAACCACCCCAGAAAAGTAAATTTTACATATATCTTCTATACCACAGAAACAAGAGCTGCGTCACAACTTTGTTGAGTTTATGCTCCAAGTCTTTTTTTTTATCTTCACTTTTACTCAACACCGCCACCTACAGTAGAATCAGAGCAAGAATTAGCAATCGTGTGCAATATTGCTGGCTCATAGTGATAAAAATATGCTGATGTTTGCCCTTTCAGAAAAAAATGATGTTCCTGTGAAGAAAGAGATGCCCTCTCCAGTGAAGACTTGTTCCTTTGATGAACAAATTAAAGGTTCTTTTCCCTTTGTTAACTATTGCATATAACCATGATTGTAGTAGCTTCCCATTTGAAAGCCGTTTACTTGCTAATACATTTTACATAGTGTTAAGTTCACACATCATCACACGTTTTAGCTGAAAACAAAGCAAAATAAAACATTTCGGGAATACGACTTAATATATTCCGTGGTGTTTCTTCTACAGTTCTCGATGGTGCCTTGATACCTTCAATGTTGCCTTTAGTGAAGAGAGAAGATGTCACCCCGATGGAAGTCACCAGCAACCTCCAATCTTCCGGTGTATTTAAGGTGATATATTGATCTGTAACCTCATTAAAGGCCTAATTAGTAACGTGTACATAGTGAGAACAATTTAGATCAGATTGAGGTCATTTGATGTTGCAGATTACATAAATGTTCCGTAAAATTCTATTTAGTTCAAACATTATTCTCTTATAGTGCTTGTCTGTAAGAGAAGTGTTATATGTGGACAGTTTTAACTTTAAAAATAACACAAAAAGACTATAAAATAAGTCTAAGTGAAAAATTAAACACATTTTTTATCTCCTGTTTTGTGTTTTCAGCAGACTGGTGACTTGTGTCCAGCCCAGCAGAACCCAGACATGACTGCAGGCCATCTAAATAAAAGCAGACCATTCCCTAACAACCTGTCTCAGCCTGCAGGCGACTCTGACAAAGGCCAGGCTCCTGTTTTTACCAACACAGAGACCTTAAGCACTATCCAGAAACAGGACATTGCAGCCACCAGCTCCTTCTCTGTGCCTGCTGACTCCCTGCTCCAGCAAGGCTCACAGCAGTTCCTCCTGGAGCCCAGAGATGGCCTCGGGCAAGAGAGGCCCGGCAGTGGCTCTGGAGCTGTGGGAAGGCTGTGTGGAGAACCTGCACCTCAACAGCAGCAAATGCAGCTGTTCCCTTCAGATGAAGTGGCCCAGCTGGAGGAAGCAGTGAGGCAGCTTAAAGCCAAAGGCTTCTGTAATTTACCACTTCAATCTGACAACTCAATGGCCAAACAGCAGCAACAACACATCCAGCACCAACAGCAGATCCAGAAACAGCAAATTCAGCATCAACAACAACAACAAATTCAGCAACAGCAGCAGGTTTTGGAGAACTTACAGCAACAGCTGTTTCAGTCACAGATTCACATGCAGTGTGGCATGTTTCAGGATGCCTCTCAGGGCAAGAACGCAGAACAGCAGGGCTCATCACAAAGAGTGGTGCCAACCCAGGGGACTCTTTTCCAGCAACAACAGCAGGAACAAGCAGCTCTCTTTCAGCAGGCGAGTGAGCTGCTCTCTATTCAGACAAACTTCCTTCAGCAGACACCCTCACACCCTTCACCGCCCATGTTCCACAATCACAGTTCTTTGGGTGAAACACAAGATCCACAAGGAGGTTTGTTTCAGAAAGCCTCCCAGGAGCAGGTCCAGGCTGCTCTCTTCCAAAACACCATGACAGTACTACAGTCTCCTGACCAACAGCCCTCAACCCCCGGACTTTTCCTCCCTCAGACGTCTCTGACTTCTCAGCTTACAACCAATAGTGCTCAACAACAGCAGCAGCTGGCCTTCCTCAGTGCCCTACAGACTCCTGCCCCTGAAGCACAATCAGTATTTCAGGCTCAGACCCAGCTCTCCCCCATCCAGCAGAGAAGCCCCATGGAGCAGCAGCAGCAGCCCTCCCAGCCTCAGCCCCACACTCAGCCATCCCAGCAGGGTTCTCTGTTTCAGAACATCTCTGCACATCCATCTACAAACACACTCTCTCCTGGCCAGCAACAGCAGGCTGGCCTACTGTTCTGCAACAACCCCCTGTCCACTCCGGACCAGGCCTCCAGCCTCCTGTTCAGCAGCCAGGGCCAGATGCCACCGCTCACGAGCAGCAGTCTAGTTTCCCAAGAGCCCCCAAACCCCTCTTTGCTTTTTTCCCAAGCCAGCATGGTGACAGTAAACCAGCAGGATCGCTCTGAGCCCATGGCCTTAGGGAACCCCACCGATCTACGACAGCAAGTCATGTTTCAGGAGCAACAGCCGATGCAGCTGGGCAGCAGCTCAAACAACCGGCAGGAGCAGCCTGTGGGCCTCTTTATGCCACAGTCTAACATGGCATCTCTACAGGGGGGACTGGCTGCTCAGGAGCTTGCACAGTCAGCCATGTTTGCTTCACAGAATGGCGTGGCAAACCTCCAGACAACCACCTCCTCCCCTGTCCAACAGCCAGGCACTCTGTTTCAGTCTGCTGTCAGTGGGAGCATGAATCAGCCCAGCCAGCCTCAACAACCTGGCCTCTTCCTTTTCGGGATTCAGAACGGTACGGTCTTGATTACACAAGTGCACACCCTTAAACCTGTTGAAATAGCATTAATGTCTGCAAACAAGTTCAAATGGCAGGAATGATGTGAGCCATCTACAAAACGGACCGAAAGCCAATGAGATTTTTTGTTAACTCCCTCAGTAAATAAAGTCCATAACAAGTTGCTCACGCCACATAGTAGAGGAGCAGTCACATGGGAAAGTAAATGTAATTCCATAATTCATGAAGATATTTATTTAATTAGACAAAAGATTCTCACCACAAGGTTTATTGATTTATTGTTTCTGAAGCTTTCAGACACATCTTGTGAATGTTTAGTCCATTTAAATGTATCCCATTATAAATTACTAGTTCATTGCTAATTCTTTGTAATTAATTGTTACTTTATTCCCCTCGTTATTGTCCAATTAAATTTAAATGAATGAATTGCTTAATAACCATTTCAAAGGCTCTCTAGGTCCTGTGCAAGAATTCACTGTAATATTATTGATAATTGTCTTTCAGTGGAACCATATTCTGATAGCTTAATACACTATCTATTGTCAAAACTGATGATGACTGATGAAGTAAACATTTTAAACAAAATTAGGTATGAAACACAAGGAAATTAAAAAATGTTCACATTACAATTAAGTTAGTTCAGCCATAGTCAAGTTCACCTAGTCTCAGGTTCTGCTAGTTATCCTTGTATTTTCATTTCAAGGCTCTTAAAATAAATGTACTAATATTTTTTACCAACTAAATTATACTTGACCATGAAAGTATGTGCATACGAAAAGCACAAAGAAACATGGAACATTAAACTTGCATTACAAATATATGTACACAGTATGAACACAACTGAAGAAAACATCTCTCATCGTGTCATCAGTATGTATTGATAGCGTGACTTAAAGTGTGAGGCTTGTAAACTCGTTGTGACCATGTTTTTCTACTGCCTCCTTGCAGAATGTGGCCAGCTGCTGAACACTCCTGGAAACACGCTGTCGGATCACATTATAGCCATCAGCCAGTCTGGTCAGAACCGAAGAGAGAGTGACGCACACATCCAGTCCCTGCTCAGCCAGTCGCTGTCTCAGTCTGGCTCTGTGCAGAACAGCATGAGTGCCTCCCAGAACATGGAGAAGATTGACGACCTGCTCGTCAGCCTGCAGGAGTCGGGCAGCAACTTAACTCGTTCATATTAACCCTCATAAAGGTTCACTGTTTTGTCTTTTAGATTTTACTGATAATATCTGGAATAATTGTAAAATGTAGGCAAAGAGTCAAAATACTGTCTGTTGATGAATTCATGCAGTAAAAGATTTGTGAAGGCATCATAGCGCTTGAGACAAACTGAACATTATGTGCTTATATCTGATCACCAAGTATTTTTCTGCCCTACTAAGACTTTATTTGGTCTTCTTCAGGATTTATAACGAAGGAGCAGTGAAGGCGAGCCAAACATTGTGAAGTGCTGCTGGCCTTGCTGAGCCAGTCTCTCCCCCCTCTAAAAAGTCCTTGTGATTATTCTCCAGAGTAGCATGAAATTATTATTAGGGACAAACTGGACAAATTACTATCCAGACAGTGATCTAGGAATTTGGTTTGTAATTTCTTGGATGAGCAAGAAAAGTGAATGTCTCTTATTGACTTCATGACTTACTGACTCCCCATTGTGAAAACATGGATGTGCATCTGCAACTGTCATCGCTGTTGTTTGGGAGAAGCCACATTTGGCCCTTTTCGTCAACTTTTCCTCAGAAAGTGCTGCAACATAGTGGCCTTGTTATTCATTTAACTTGTGAAGTTTGGTGTGTATCTGTAGATAGATTGTCAGTGATGTTATGTGCAGCATCTTTCGGTTCTCCTGGTGTTTTCTAAAGTGTTCTCCGTAGCATTGTGTGGTTTCTGTGAGTAGTGTTCCCTTTAATACTTCAAATATTTTGTTGCATGGAGAGTGGAGTGTGTGGTATAGCAGGAACGTTTGGACAGACTGTGGTATGTATGATTGGATACATCATAGATGTCGTAGGTAGAAGTGTAGAAAGTGTATTGAAAGAAGGTTAGAGAGGAGGAACTGAGAGACAGAAGAACTGCAGAAATGGTTAGAAAGGTTTTCTACACAAATCTGATGTGTAGTCACAAACAAGTGTCATAAATGTGAATGCTTATTATATGAATAAATCCTCTCTAGCTGTCTCTGATAGCCCACAAAGTGGCTTTTATTAATGATATAGAAAGAAACTGTGCTCAGAAGAGTAATGTGGCATTTTTCTACAAAAAGCCTGGCTAAATTAGGTCTAGTCCTGCCTAGAGCTGTTTGGTATAGTAATACCTGTAAAAGAATATTTGTAGTTAAGCCAGCTGTGCAGTGAAGTCACCTCGAGCTGAGAAACATATCTTTCAATATTAGATCCTTTGCCATCTTCACCACAGTGTACTCATAGCACTTTGTGATATAGGTAAGCAAACATGTTTCAGACAGATTCTCCTTTTAATACATTACAAAGAGACTTATCTCTTAAAAGTATGGTGGTTGAAATATAACAAATATTTCTGGATGTATATTCAGCACTTGCTGTTGCTGTTCTTTGTGACCACTTTACTCAGAGGGTACAGTACAGTACAGTCCTACAAGAGGTGGTAGGTTTTTTTTTTCTTCCGCCTCTTCCTCATTGTTTACAGTGAAGATACATTTTTTAATATGCACATGGATTTGGGTAGTGCAGCAAAGTAACAAAAATATCTCCAGTGGAATTTCTTTTTAAGACAATACCATTAAATTAATCAGGCAGTCAGTTACACCATTTGCTTATTGGTTAATAATGTAGTTTTATGGTCTGGATTTTGTAACACAACTGTGCATCTCATTGCCAGCCATGTTACAACTATCATTATTCACTCCCAAAACTTTATACATTATTTATTCCAGAAAACCAGCTTACAAATCTGGACATATAAGGAAAAATGTGGGGCTAGACATTTTTATTCAAATAATGTAATTTCAGTTGACATATTACTCTTATTTAAAAACATGCATATAAAGTAGAGAGAGTAGAATGTACTATAGTATATTATTATTGTTGTCATAAGGGTTAGATGATTATGTGTTTTAGTGGCAATTTGATGTCATCATTCTGCGTCAGGCACGCATGAACTGGAATAGTATTCTTAAACCAGCTAGAAAAGAGCCTTTTTTAAAAAACAGTTATATTAATGTGATGGATTTAGTGAATGTTGAGGAGAAGCAATAGCTTGTTGCTACAGCTATAGCTGTACATTATACATCTCATCCAGGTTAAGGTATTAACATGCAGGAACATTTTACATGTTTTCTTCTAAACACAAACTGTACAAGTTCTGAAGACTCAATGTCTTCGCCTGCACTTGGCCAGTGGCCTCAGGACCAAAGTTTGACTCGAATCTCGCTTTGCCTAAATCCTGATGACAGGCCAGTTTTATGGCTCCTGAGCTTTTCTTTTTTTCTGACTTGCAAGTTAACCTTAAGACTATCCTTTGCCTCCTAAATGTCATTATTAGGCACGATGTACAGCTGCCACACTTTTCTTCCTGTTTGTTATGTTGTTTTTTGAGAAAAAAACATGTTTGTGTCATTTTTAGTTTCACTGTAAGTGTATGCATGAACAAGAGGCTGGTCTCTGATCATGGCAGAATTAGCTCAGTTTTATGCCTCAGTTGCTGTCTTGTTTTCTACGTACAGTTTGTTAGAAACACATAAACACCGTTACATTTTATACACTTTAAAATCAGAAACAGCTGTAGTTTTATGATGGAGATTATGTAAACTTGACTAATGTGATTTGTGAAATTACGGCGCGTCGGTTTGAGTGGTTTTCAAAGGGACCCTGCTCCTGAAGGAAACCTGACTTTGGAGAAAAGAGCTATCTGTGATTGGCTTTCTTCAACTCATGAAATAGAAGAACTAAGATTTCCAGTGTTGAGTACTTACGATTTTATTTGTTTTTGTCAGTCTTTCGAAACTTTGGAAAACAATCACTTTTTTTTTTTCTTCTTCGAAATAGCACCTGTGCCTCTTTTCAGAGAAGCATATCTAATTTATTTGTGTGTTGGTTATTATCTAAATTTTTTCCCGTAATCATAGTTGTGTTCAGATATTTTCTGTTATTAATGTGTGATTTTGCCACCACACCTGCTGATGCTGTAACTGGCACTTAGTGATGATGGTGATAAATGAGATAGAAAAGTGCTTTTTACACTCTGAATAACATGTACATTCCTGTGCATTGTTACTCTTTTGTGATTTTGGAGGGTGTAGTGTAATACTATACACATTAATGTACATATCATGTGTTTGTTCAAGGCTTATAATTGGCCCTGTAGTCCTTTTTGACCAAATAGTCTACACCAGGGCAAAATGGCACCAAACTCTTTTTACTGTCAAAATCTGAAATCCTTCAAAACAGGACCAACAAATTTCAGTATTTTTACTATGAATGTAGTGCTGAATGTGATTATACAGCATGGCTGTAGATGTCTCACTTAGATGCAGAATGTTCTTTTATACGCATACTGGGGAGGTAATTACTTTTTTGAAATTACAGTTTCCTCATTTGTGTATTTACATTGTAACTGGAGATCAGAAAAATATAAACGTGTGACTCATTGTACAGTCACTACTAATTGTATGGAAAAGAGGGGGCTACAGACTCTAACTTTTTCTGTTTCTTGCAATAGAACAAGATGTGTGTTTTTTTCTTAACATTACCAGGAAAGGTAATATCAACAAATTCAGTCTGCTATCACACGTGTTCAAATTGTCCCCCCCCCCCCAAATGTCACTTCAGACACTAGTAGTTATTGTACATGTGCCTTGAGGAGATGTTGTAGTAGTGATCAGATTGACGTTTAACCATTGTTGCCTGTTTAAAGCCCCACTGGTTCTGCCAGTGATGATTAGTCCTCATTAATTAGAATGTGTTAAGCCATAAGACTTTAAGTGTACTTTAAAAACAGTGACCAGATTAATGTGGTTGTGGTTGACAAATGTGTTGTGCAATTTCTGTCATGCATCTAACTTGTTTGTATTGAAGTATCCATTGCATTTATGTTACACAACGTAGATGCAGGCAAATTTTTCTCTGAAACTGCTATGCAGCTAATATACTGTAAATGTAGATCTGTTAGTTTTTGAATATATATTTTTCTAAATAGCCTCTCCAAAGTAGAAAACCAAAGTAGAAGCTCTATTCTATTATTTATGTTGCTTGTTGAAATGTTTTCTGATGCTTTGAGTGCATTTTTAAATCTTTTACTCAGTTAAAATGCAAATCTCTCTTCTCAACAATCATCTCAGACATGTATTTTTTTTTTCAAATTAATTTTAATTAGGGTCACTAATTGTTAGTCTTCTTTATTCCCTTCTTGCTTGCAGGGTTTATGAGGAGGTTTGTGATGAATCCAGATTTACTGTTTACTGGTGCAGTGGTTCCTAAGTCTTCTTTTTCAGACCAGTAAAAGTCAAAGCATACTACATTTGTTTTGTCCTGTAATTTAGGAGCAATGTGAATTACAAATTCTGCAAAACATCCATATTCAATGTAGTTTGTCCCTTATTTGTACTGAGTCTGATGTTATTATTTTCCAAAATCATTTTCTAACTCTCCACACTTCTGGAAGTATCTTCACTCTGAACACAAGTGAACCACTCTTCTAGTAAACAGTAAAGCAAAGGGAAGATTAACCGTGTGAACCACTGTCAAATAATCAGTCGTCGGGGGAAAACAAACAACCTTTCTATGTATTTGGCTTTTGTTGGGACATTTTTATTCTCTTGCAATTCAATTTCTGTAAACTTGCTGCTATCTGTATTAAACATATATACTTTATATGTTATGCCTTTGAGCTTTTATTTCATGTTTTTGGGTGTAGGAAACTGCAGAAGAATACTGGCTAAGCAATTTTTTATCAAAACACAGGATATGATGTTAGTAATCCTTGTGCAACATTGGGAAAGCATCTAACCCTACTGTAGAATTGACTAATGGATGACCCTTCAGGCTGGAAACTAAATGATGACAATTATGCAAACAGCTGCATGAGAGCATCACCTCTGGCACCTTAATCCTGCTACCATCCTCATATACAACTCACTGTAGGCTACAGTACGTGTCCTGTTTAACGCTTCTGCTATTCAGATATTCCATTTTTTTTTTATTTGTTACTAAATGACATTACATTTTCATATGTGATTTTGAAAATCCATATGAGATTTCTTCCAGACTTTAGATTTTACACTTTAGGTAAATTGATTAAAAATTAGTTATACTGTTTTATGTGAGTTGCAAGATGTATCTGTGTGAAAGCCTACTGTTTATGTTGGATATGAGGTTGCGACCAGCACATAGAAGTTGGTTGAGGCCTTGATTTAACCACACTGATTTCCCACCTGATAAATTATAGTATATGAGTGTCATTACAGACTAAATGTACATGTTTGCTAATCCATCCATCCATTATCTATACCGCTTATCTGATCCCAGCTGACATTGGGCGAGAGGCGGGGAACACCCTGGATTGGTTGCCACAGGGCTAATGTAAAGGTTAAATGTGGCTGTACATAGAATGAGGAACTGTTTATTGATTTAAATGAAGACAGTCAGTGGCTCCATCTAACTCATCAATCTTTGATTAATACTACTGACCAGCACTTTGTTCTAGTTGACAGGCAGGCAGAATTCTGTGAATTTTACCGTTTTACGGTCCTTAGAGCTGAAAACCGGTTTTCAGTGACCATCTGACCTCTACTATAGTGTCGCCATCAGGACAAATATTACATGTTTTCTCCCACTACAAACGGGGCATGAAGGGCATAAAGGGCAAGTCGTTTTAATAGTAGTAGTGAAAATTGCACCCTCTAGGGTCCACCAGCAGACATTCTTGAATTGTCAATTCCGCTCTTAAAAGTCCTGTTTCCCAATTTAGGGGCTAAACCATCGATCAATGTTACTGCACAAGGTTTAAGCTTTAGGTGGAAACGACCGAAGGGTCCAATTATTATTATTATTATTAGTGAGATATTCTTCTCCTGTTTTCCGACAGTCGCCCAAACGCACCGTCAAGTTCTCGCGTTTTTGCGGCGCGAGATCTTTCCGAGCGCAGCATTTACAACATGGCCGACGTGACATCGGTGGACGGAGGGAAACTCAGCAAAAAGTAACCTTATTCTTTCCTTCTATCGTATTGTAACCAGTCTCAACCCTTTACCATTGTTATTTTCCTCAAATAATTTGTTGTTTCAGCAGTCATGGCCGTTTTAATTTGGCTATACAGTATCACGAAATGTTGCATCAGGTCAGAAGACGATAGCGAAGTGAAGGATCCATATGGAGACAGACCACAAGCCTACACGTCCCATAATTCTGTTCGTTTGTGTTTCTGGTAGTTGTAGTCCTGAACGTGATCAGAAGCCAATCGCTGCAGTGTCTTTTACTAATCAGTGAAACTACAAGATCCAAAATACCTTCACAGACGTGTCTTTCATACATTGACAGTGTGGTTTCTTTTTCTTGCATACGTAAGGTGGATTTAATTGTGTTATTTTTACTGTAGCAGGACACGTTGTTATCATATATTTTAGGCGTATATTAACGTCAAAACAATTCTTAAATAATGTTAGCTGCGTTGTCCTTCGTTTCTCCTTGGCTTTCTTCGCTTTTGCTTGGCTAACCAAAAGAAAAAGTAAACTTATCATGATGTCAAATTCTTGCCTGTATACTAAGTCTGTTGAATTTAGTTTTTACCATTGATTGGCGATGGTCTTGGTGCAGACTCGTGGACTTATATTAAGTTACCCCAGCAGTGTTTAATTTTGCCTGGTGAGCAAAGACAGCCTTTGCTGTATATGCTGTACACTGTCTTTGTATATATATATATGTCTATTTTCTCAGGTGTGTTCGCAGACTGTGGTAGCTCAGCATGCTGTGCCTGGTCAGGGCAGCCAGGCAGCAGCTGTGCCAAGCCTTTTGGGTCAGGGGACAGTGGTTAAAATGTCCACCCACGTGTACAGCTGCAGTCCCAGCTCAAATTTACGGGAACCGTTGGAGAGGTGACAAAAGGTTGGTAGCTTTTCCATTCCAGTGAGAAAAACAACCAACCTTTTGTCATCAGAGCAAATGTGGTCCAATTTCTCTTCCTGCATGACTGTTTGTTGTGCTTCTCTATTATTAGTAGATTGTGCTGTGGCCTTATTTTACACACCACAATGGAATAAATCATTGTGTGTGGTTATGTGGGAAATCATACATTTGTGTGCAGTTATGTTTTGTTAAACAGTTTGAACATCCATTACATTTCAGTTGTAGTTGCATCATTAACAGCAAATTTCAATATCTAACCTCATGTCTCCTCTTTAATTCCTTTTTTATTTCTTATCAGTGAGCTGAAAAGACGAATGAAAGCTGATAAGAAGGCGGCTGAAAAAGAAACCAAGGCCAAAGAGCAGGTGGAGCAGAAGAAGGAAACCAATGACCAGGGAGCGCAAAATGCCTGTGGGTTGGATGAGGAGACGCTTGACCCAACAGTGAGATTTCTCTTTTTACTTTAAACTTACTTTGTATACCCTTAATATTTTGGGTTTTTTTGTATAAATTCAATGGTCTGTTTCCCACCACCATAGCAATACTTCAAGATCCGCTCCCAGGCCATCCAGGACCTGAAGGGCACAGCAGAGGACCCGTACCCACACAAGTATCATGTAGACTTGGCGCTCACAGAGTTCATCGAGAAATACAATCATCTACAGCCTGGAGACCAGCTGACTGATGTTGTTGTCAATGTGTCAGGTACCAGGGATGTTTTAGAATATTGGGCTATTCTATTTTGTATGTACAGTATAATCCAGCAGTAAACCCCTGTTAAAATTTATGTATGATTGGCAGGCCGCATCCATGCGAAGAGGGCTTCTGGTGCCAAGCTGCTTTTCTACGACCTGCGAGGTGAAGGCGTCAAGTTGCAAGTCATGGCAAACTCAAGGTACAGAATGACAACCACGGTTTAAAAACATAATTTGTGCTGGTTTTGTTTACCCTGTACTATGACAGCGTTTTTGTTTCAGTATAACGCTGACCAGTTCACTGTTCAGTACACTCAACATATTTTTTATGAATTTTGACTGATACCATAACAACCTATGACTGTGAAGAAACCTTAGATGGCCACAAACCATGTTTACAAGTTATAATACTTCATGTGGAGGAAGGAGAAATCACGCGTGGCGGCAATATGGCGGCGCACTGAGTGGCTTCCCGGTTCAGCTCCTATTTTTTGTGATTTAGTGAGTGCGAGTGAGAATGTGTGTGAGGTAGTGTTGGGCACCGAGAACCGGTTCCAAAATTTCGATAAGAAATTTTTATTTTGATTCTGCTTTTCGGTTCCTTTACAAATATCACTTGCAAGACTCGGCACAAAGCGATACATTTTTACTGCGACCATGGTTGGTCCACAAAAATCTATCCGTTTATTGGTCCACAAAGCTGTGCATGCATGGAATGCATGCAAATTTGCACTTGTATTTATTAATTTTTTTTTAAAGAGTAGCCAGCACATGAGTCTCTGGGTAGAATCATCATTGGCGTCATCATGGACCGCAGCAGCAGAAAGCGCTGAAAAGCGTGGCTTCATTTTGTTCAGAAAAATGACGGGTTGGCACAGTGCAACACCTGTGCCAAACTTATTTTGTGCAAGGGAGGATGCACTACGAGTATGATAAAACATCTTCGCCAGCATGGTATGCAAATCAACGAGTGTGCTGTGTTTCATGTGTTGAGCCGGTTTCCCTCTCCTTCACTTTCCTCTCCTCCTTTACACCTTGTGAACGCGTTTTCTCCACTGCAGGGGACGCAATCTGTGCTAAACTCATACGGCCTGAGAAGGCAGATATACTTATTTTTTTCAACAAAAACCTTTTAATATAAGTTTTGTATATATGTATCTCTGCCATGCGTAAGCCTGACTGACTGAAAATGACTTGTGTTAAGGTTTTTAAAAATGGCCCTGTTTTGACCCCGCCCCTCAAAGAATCGGAATTGAGAATCGTTAAGAACCAGAATAGGAATTGTTAAAATGCAAATGATACCCAACCCTAGTGTGGGGGCAAAATGTGTGAGAAAAGTTGTAAGTTACAGTTCATCTGAACTTAGGGAAATAAACAGCAGGACAGATGTGGAACCACCACTGAATCTTAGATCAAAGCTCGGCAGGATGAAGCTACTGAGGACAGCAGCATGACGAAAACACACAGTACTTAGTTTCCTTTCTCTATTGTTTAGAATGACAATAAATTCTTTATTCTTCTGAGAGGTTGTGGAGGAAAAAGAGGAAAACTTGAGTTCTTGGGGTGTTTCAGTAGTATTGTCAACCATTGGGTCAGTGCTTATTGTTGCATCAAATGTCCATACGTTACCAGGGGAATTCACTGGCTGCTTGTAGCTGAAGACCACAGACTCTAAAGCCACTTCAGCATTCAAAGCAATCTGAGAATTCAACTCATCATCGAGATTACTTAATTTCAGCCACATTATTCACATCAGCACAGTTTTGTATTGTGAAATGTTATGCCGTATATCATTGCACCTACAACTATTTGTTTTTCTCCACGCAGATATGTTTCGTAATTTCCGTATATCTTCTTTTACTCTGTCAGGAACTACAAGTCTGAGGAGGCCTTTGTGGCCATCAACAATAAACTGCGCCGCGGTGATATCGTTGGTGTGCGCGGTAACCCAGGGAAGACAAAAAAAGGGGAGTTGAGCATCATTCCCATCGAGTTGACCCTACTGTCACCGTGTTTACACATGCTGCCCCATCTCCACTTTGGCCTCAAAGACAAGGTAATGGCCACCATGATTAGACACTGAGTTAGTGAGAAATGGCCTGTACTAAAAAGAAAAGGTATATACAGTATAGCTCATTTGTTGTTGTGGTACTCTGCAGTAGACCTTTTTCCACAGTTGACAGTTTGATGTCAAACATAGGTGTAGTTAATAACATTAATGATGGCTGCATGCTGATGCATACTAATGGCCTGGCAGTGATGGGTGTCGTATGCATAGACATTACTTTTGCCAATGATGACGGTTGCTGCTACTGAAGGAGGAGTGAGTGTGGTGACTTTCAAGTGCAGTTACATCCTGAATGTATCCTCTAATGTACATACTGCCCCGTTTGCATGGCTTACTGGGGGGAATAAAGGAATAGAGTCATGGTTAAAGTTGTAAGATACACATGTTTTTCGTGCTATGACAAGTAGGGGTGGGCGATATGACCTAAAATTTATATCACAGTATTTATTTTTGGTTTTTGCGATGACGGTATGATATCACGGTATTACAAAATTAATAGGGGATGATACTCCACTCAAAACATGATT
The DNA here is from genome assembly GCA_036023855.1 of Gadopsis marmoratus. Taxonomy (NCBI): domain Eukaryota; kingdom Metazoa; phylum Chordata; class Actinopteri; order Centrarchiformes; family Percichthyidae; genus Gadopsis; species Gadopsis marmoratus. The sequence goes on along the minus strand of JAVQJF010028167.1, from coordinate 20,124 downwards.
CTACCTTTTTTCACTCTATCTGCAATGTAAGGGAACAAACACATCTTAAAGAAATAATTAGCCTGCCCCATAATGTAGGTTAACTACCAGTTAAGAAACCGGTATACCGCCCACCCCTAATGACAAGTCAAAATTCAGAAAGTTTGCTCTCTATTAGCCTGAAGGGAAGATTCCAGTTTATCTGATACAATGTTACCTGAAAAAATGTCTGGCCTTTTCAGAAACTACTCTTAGATGAGGACACATGATTGTTCTGAATCATGTGTAAATTATTTTGATGTCAGTTAAAAAAGTATTCTATTTATCATTAAATGTTTTAGTTTATATATCAGCCAATGTTACAGGCAATGTTACAAAAGTGCAAAACCTCAAAGTAGCCTGTGTTCAGGGGTTATTTCAAGTGTAATAACCAATGTTGATGCTTTTTTTTTTCTCACGACTGTGTAATCTTTGTTTCAAAGGAAACACGATTCCGCCAGCGCTACTTGGATCTGATTCTCAATGACTACGTGAGGCAGAAGTTTATAACTCGCTCCAAAATAATCACGTACCTTCGCAGCTTCCTGGACCAGCTGGGATTTTTGGAGGTAAGAATTGGTGTCTGAACAGTATATCTTCTTGAGTGGAGAAAAAAGGGATTCTTTTTTAAATCACAATTCTCTCTATTTGTTTGTACATTTGTTCCACATTTGAGGCAGTTAAAAGGAATTGGTGTAAACCTGCTTTGCTGACTCACGTTTGTTCTTACTTTAGATTGAGACACCAATGATGAACATTATTCCTGGTGGAGCAGTGGCCCGTCCATTTGTTACTTACCACAATGAGCTGGATATGAACCTGTTTATGAGGATCGCACCTGAGCTTTACCACAAGGTAATCCATCACTGTAAAAGCCATCCTTCTCAGTAATCGGTCACTCGCAGGGGGAATATTTTTGTAAATTTGTTGTATCGATTTGATGTGGGGGCCTGTCATTATTTTGTACAGAAATGGATAGATTGTTTTTATACCATGACTTCAGTGAAGGGGTTTGTTACATTTCTCAAAGTCAAAATATTTACACTGTACATCTTATCTTTCCCACAGATGCTTGTGGTTGGTGGAATAGACAGAGTGTATGAGATCGGTCGGCAGTTCAGGAATGAGGGCATCGATCTTACTCACAATCCAGAGTTCACCACCTGTGAATTCTACATGGCATATGCAGATTACCATGACCTGATGGAGGTCACAGAGAAACTACTCTCAGGTAAGGGAAAACATATAGTCAGCCATATGGTCGCCCCCTAGTCATTTGCTTCTTCACCTGTCAGGGATTTGACTGTCTAACTCTCAAACGTCACATTTCATGCCACGATAAGCCTGACATGAAATTTGGGTTCCCTGCCTTTCGAAGAAGGCTTGATTGGCCGGTTGGGGAGTGCTGTTTAAATGTCGAAAGGCCAATTAAAATTTGCATAGTAATACTTTTATAAAGAGTCTCACGTCCAGTCTGTCTTTAGATTTCTTAAAAATTTGATTTTCATGATTTTCAGTGTTTTCATTCACATGTCATTGAGGATGGCGCCATCAGCAACAGGAATTTATTGTGTATTTTAAAATGTTCCATTTCTTCTCAATGTCTTCTCGGTTTTGTCACTTCTCACATACGACTCTCCTTAATTCAGTGGTTGCTTCATTGTTTCAGGAATGGTGAAGCACATCACTGGAGGATACACAGTGACTTACCACCCTGATGGCCCAGAGGGACAGGCCTTTGAGATCGACTTCACTCCACCATTCAGAAGAGTGAGCATGACGCATGACCTGGAGAAGATTATGGGAGTCAAATTCCCTCCTACTGACAGCTATGACAGTGATGGTAAGAATCTATTGAAAAGCTTTTGTCCTTGTCTTTCTCTTTTCTATGAGGTGATGTTTTGAACCCTTTTATATCCATTTAAATAAAGTGCATTGCCCCTGTGAAATTCTCTCCCTGTCAGTTGCACAAATGTAGGCTTTATTTTTGATTTAATGTCTGTATTTCATATGGTTTAATATATTCTAACAGCTCAGTAATAGTTCATCAGTCATTTCTGATTTCTCTTCACATTTCTTTCACACTTTTTTTTCAGAGACATGTAAATTCTTTGACAACCTGTGTGCACAGAAAGGAGTTGAATGTCCTCCACCCAGAACCACTGCCCGCCTCCTTGACAAGGTGCTCTTTTGATGAACATTGCCATCTTTTGTAGAGTTTGTTTTTTGCTGTTTCTCCATTCTTCTTTGCTAATTACTTTTTTTTCACAGTTGGTTGGAGATTATCTCGAGGTCACCTGTATCAACCCCACATTCATCTGTGATCACCCACAAATCATGAGTCCCTTAGCAAAATGGTGAGAAACGCCTGGTTTCCGCCTCATTTCTCATTTAAACCAGCAGTGCTGAGGTTCATACTGACACTTCCTCAACTGTTACAGGCACAGATCTAAGAAAGGTCTAACGGAGCGTTTTGAGCTCTTTGTGATGAAGAAGGAAATCTGCAATGCTTACACCGAGTTGAATGATCCGATTAGACAGAGAGAGCTTTTTGATCAGCAAGCCAAGGTGTGTATACAAACCTCAACGAACAAATTTTTTTCCCCCTTCCTACCCTTACACATCATCTTATTATATAAAGGCTCTGGCTTTTTACTGTGTGGGCATGCATATTAGTGTATGTTAATCATTTAATTTGTATGTTTTTTAGGCCAAAGCTGAGGGTGACGATGAAGCCATGTTCATTGATGAGACCTTCTGCACAGCACTGGAATATGGACTGCCACCAACTGCCGGCTGGGGAATGGGCATCGACCGTCTCACCATGTTCCTCACTAACTCCAACAACATCAAGGTAAAGCTGCCATATGAATCATGATGCAAGCAGGAGCAGACATATTTATTTCAAACTGTAATATTCCCTTCAGATACCTGATGTCAAGAAAGTAATTTGAGACAAAACCGTAATTATAAAAAAAAATTATACAAAGTAACAAAATACAGTAGAATTTAAACAAAACTGACTTGTTGCTGATCACGAGGTATCTGTGACCATGTGTACTTCCCTCAGTGCATTGTCCTCTAAAGACCTTGGGGCTGTGATTAGACTGAAATACAGCAGAATAACACATGATTACCGAGATGGAAAGGACAATGGGTTAAATAGATAACACTGTCAAGAAAGCAAATTGTATGTACATACATGAGCTGCCAACAGACAGATGTGGTCTTCTTTTATGTTAATGCTGTAAGGGAAAAAAAAAACACCTCAGCTGACAGTCTGTGTTCTTTCACAGGAGGTGTTGCTCTTCCCAGCCATGAAGCCTGACGACAATAAGACATCAGCGCCCACTGAGGGCACCTCCGTCTAATGACATGACCTCTGGCATCCTATGCAGGAGTCCGTATGGAGTTAGGAACCTTTACCTCACTGTGGTCATCGATGGAGCCTGCAGGTTTTGTGTGTTATCAATGTTATTCTGTTTGATCCTTGCTGTCATTAAGGGAAATGATCTTGTCTCAGTTAATTGGTTGACTGGTAAACAGTGAGGAATGCTTTTTATTTTTATTTTGTATTTCTTACACTTTTGCGATCTCATTTGCTGTGTCCTCCTCGTTTGACTGTAAGGAGACATTTTAATCCACATTGTTATCCAAACAGTAAATGGATGGTATTTGATCGGGAAGTCATGTGTGATCTGCTGTTGTATGCAGACCTGGATGAAATATTTTTGAATATACTTTATGAGATTCTTGCTACCAAATATACAGATGAGATACACCACATAATGAAACTCGAGCACCTCTGATATTTTAGATGTTCTCAGTATATTCAGTTTTTACCAGGTCTGCTTGTAATTCTTGTCTGAGATCTGTCAAGATGGGTTCAACAAAATCAATATTCCTCTGCCAAGATGTTTAAACATGGTTATGTCTCAATAAAGTGCATATGAATTTACATTTTTCACTCATGATGTTTTTGGTTTCATTACAGAACAAGATTCAATGCATTTCAAAAGCCTAAGCGTTGCATGAAAATTATTTTTATTTTTCATGATTGAAAATTTTATTAAATTGAATGAAAATGCATTCTCTTTTTGGCCTTGAATGGCTCTGTGGAAAAGTATTATTTTTACAGGGTATCCACGGGGTACCAGAGAAGGAAATGAAAGGAGGAAAATGAAGATAAGAGAAAGGAAGACAAAGAAAAGATAGAGGAAGAAATGAATGATAAAGAAAAAGAACGGGTGCAAACTGAACAGTAAGGAGGAGGAACCTGCTGCTGGTTTCACTCGCATCCATCAGACATCGGTCGGGCATCCTTCTCTACCCTGTACCTACCTTCCTACCTCTCCACCCTCCTACCTACCTTCCTACCTTGCCCCCCCATCCCTTACCCACTCCCCAAACTAACCTTCCATCCCTCCACCCCTACCCCCACCCAACCCAACCCTTCTTGTGCATCTAATAAATGATGTGAGTGTAAATTGTTCACTCCAGTTGTGTTGAAATGACCTACATCTGCTTGTGTATGCACATATTGTTTATGTTGAACAACCACAGGGTGATTGAATGAATGATATTGAATGAATATGATCGTAATGTCATAACAATTGACTCAGTTATGGAGGTGTAACCTGTGAACAGTTTGACCAGTGTAGGTTGAATTTAACCACAACTATTATAAGAACATGAGCAGATTCAGCAATTTGCCTTCACATAATATGATCAGAGATTTATGGTGGTTTTGAGGGTCACTCATTTAAATAATCCTGACAGTCATAATGAGAATATCTGTTGTACCTGTTCTGCAAATGAGAACATTGCAGGTGATTAAATAGCTTAACAGAGTAAGTGATGAAAGAAAAATACAACATTAACCTGATCCAAAATAATATTAAATATATAATAAATCAGTCTGAAAGGGGAATTTCTGCATAATACGTACTGTTGCTAATACTGTTACTCAAGTGAAAGGTTGAATACAGGACTTTTACTTGTAATAAGAGTATTTTGACAGTTGGGTATTGCTACTTTTACCTAAGTTTAGCATGTGAATACTTTCTCCGAGCCCTTTAATTTGTTATAATTAACACCTGAAAAAAGTCTAACAGTTTAATATCAAGTTTTAAACGGAAACACACTTTGTTTTGAACCTGAGCTGAACTCACTCCCCTCCCTGAACCCCCACCGGCGGGGGCGCGCACCATCCCACTGTTTGCGCGCCCCCGGCGGTCAAGTGTATGTGCACCGGATTAAAGAGTCGACACACACACACACGCACAGACAGACAGACAGACGGACGCACGGAGTGAAGATGGCGATCAGAGCAGCGCGGCGGTGCTTCTCTGCAACCTTCCCCCGCAGGCTGCCTCGGCTCTCGGCGGCGGCGGCGCCTCGGCTGCTGTGGGGCGGCGGCTGTACGCGGACACTGAGCACCACCTCGGCCCGGTCCGCAGGTAAGAACAAGAGACAAGGAAAGAATGGATAAAACACCTTGAGCCAGCGGAGCGGAGGAGAGCGGCAGCTAGCACAAAAGTTTGTTTGCAACTTGGGAAGCGGCTTGTCTGAGCACAAAAAGTGTAGCATAAAAAAGGTTGTCAGCGACACGTTATGTTGCTTGAAGTGTACAAACAAGGGGTTATGTTTTCCCCTGTAACGTGTCTTTGGAGCGCCGTCGAACCACGAGCTCCAAATCGGGACGTTAATTAACGTTAACAGCAAATGACCTTGTCTCGTGCACCAAGCAGTGGCTTATTATACAGAGGTCACCCATGATCCTGGATGTGGGCCACAGATGTCTGTGGTGTGATGCACGTCATGTGCACATGGGGTCTAAAACTTCAACAACTGAATGGTTTTCTCCTAGTTGTAGATTTCATCAGTTGCTACTCTTCCTCACGGACACCGTGACATTTTTTCTCAAGGCTCTCAAACCAGTGTAATAACTAGAGAAACACTCATCCAGCCCTTCACAGTAGTCGGGGCCAACTCTGTCCGTGCATCAGCAGCATCTCGCACTGTGCTTCTCTGCACCGGCTGAAGCCAACGCTGGACATTTTTCAGGTGTTGTGATTCTTCCCTCGGGGTATTGCAACGACGATGGCATGAGTTTGGAATCAAAAGGCTCTAACGTTTTCTTTTTTGTTGCAGATGTGACTCAATCTCATGAGTCGCACGTGAGGTTGTTTCGTTGCAGCCAGTTGAACTGCAGGTTATTTGTTGCTAACTGACTGCACGTAGTGTTGCATAGGAAACGGCCTACTCTTCTGCTTTGGTCTGTAGGACAGTAGGGCATTCTTTGGACATCCAAATTATGTGCTTAAGATTCATTATAGCACCAAAGTTATTGATTTTTTTTTTCTATCATGGTTCATACAGATCTGTGTTGTCTACACACTAATTAAGTGATCTGTTCCAAACTATGTTCTCTCTGCAGCCCTAAAGCTCACAGATAAGCACGAGTGGGTGAAGGTGGAGGGTGGAATTGGCACCGTTGGTATCAGCAATTATGCTCAGGTAGGTTCTTGGTTCTGTCTGTTCACTAATCATTGACTTATTACACACTTGGTTCAGAGGTTTGCTGATGGCGATCTGAATATAGTTATATGCTAATGTGTGCAGTTCAATACTGCACTTTGTCCTCACCTGCAGAGGCGGTGCTGTAACAGGCTAATTTACTGTTTTTTCACTATAGTTTGGGACTGTTCATTACCACAAAAATGAAGTGGTATGCAGAAGATTTCAAGGGATTTCCCTAGGTACAGGTCTAACAGATTATTGTGTATGAATTAGCAGGAATGAGGTTTTACATCTTGTTGACGTCAACAGTTTGAGTCTCATGCAACTGCTGGAAAAAGGTTTGATCAGGCTGACTGCAATTAGCTGCACTCACAATTAATACAGTTTGTTCTATCGTTTTAGGAAGCATTAGGTGATGTGGTATACTGTGGACTCCCTGAGGTTGGCCAAAGACTTGAACAAATGGGTAAGAACCTGGAATACTATGCACATTTTTGTAAGTAATTGAGTCCAGTGTGATGAGGTGTTTGTGTGTTGCAGAGGAGTTTGGTGCCTTGGAAAGTGTAAAGGCTGCCAGTGAGCTATACTCGCCACTGACAGGAGAAGTGACTGAAATCAACGCAGAGCTGGCAGGGAATCCGGGCCTTGTGAACAAAGCCTGCTACGCAGAGGGTGAGCGTCTCGCAGTCACTGTTGTTGTTGTTTTCCAGTACATTTGTTGCCAAGACAAACCGTTGCCAAATCAGAATATTGCAACAGCTTGTTCATGAGAACGTGTAAACTTTTGGCCTTTTTAAGATATGAAGTCTTACTTTTCAGGGTGGCTAATCAAGATGACGATTGAAAAGCCTGAAGAACTCGACAGCCTCATGGATCAAGCTGCGTATGATACATTTATTAAGTCACTTGAAGAATAAATTGATAAACTCACTGTGCTGTTTTTATAATGTAATTGCAATCAAAGCTTAGTAGGCAGGGTTACTAACATCTTGTGTGACACTCTTCGTCATCTGTTTATTTTGATACCGGACTTGATCAAAATAATTTTATATCCTCAGTAACATCTTCTACTTGGAAGGTTAGGATTTGTTTAGGTACTAGCCAACCTAAAGGGCTCTTAATCTCAAGATCTATCAGTATTATTGGATATTATTCTTGTCCTTTGTGCCTTTTTTTTTTTTTTTAAGTGTGCACAGATGTGGCACGAGGCTGGAAAGTGATTGATTCTAAGTGCCATGTCAAAAATAAAATTTGGTCCTTACATTTGAATTGACACCCCTGTGATTTATTATTATTATTATTATTATTATTATAATTTACAAATCAAACGTAATTTTTGCAAATGTCTGATCAGTTTTGCCTTCTTGGCAACTACAGTAAACATACAGGAATGTGTAACATAGCATCTAGTTTAAAAGGGCTCATGCATAATGTATTATATGCTGTAGATAGTTGAAATGTTGAACATGTGCTGGCAGAGCATGCAGCTTATTTTTGATTATAGTTGCACACACCTTGACCTTTGCCCTCAGGTGAAGAGAGGCACAGATTGCAGAAGCTAGTTGATCAATGATTAATGAAGCAGTGGTTTTAGGATCAGTGACTGAACAAAAAACTGCACTCTCAAGCTAATAATGGAAAATAAGTGCTGTAATTTGTATTCCTAGCTAAAACCGATTGACTGATATATTGCCACGGCTGGTTTAAGTTACTGATAATAAAAATGACTTTCACCTCTAGTCCATTCTATCATACAACATTCCTATTATTAAATAATTTGTATAATAAAAGTGTTGACCTATTTGTGTGCCTTCCAAGTCTCCCGTTCAAAAACTACATATTTCTCCATACTGATACCTTTTTACACTTGACCTCTCCACTTGATGTCCTGCTCCAAACTAATAAAACATGATGCTCTTAACATATAGTTTTGTCATGTTGCACAGTGCCTGCTGATGGCATTTAACAACTATTTGTTCTCATATTTCTCTGAGAGATAAAGGGGACAATGGTTGACATTCTTTTTACTTCAATCCTAAATTGATGGCACAGTTTACAACCACTCCAATGTGCAATGTATGAAAGCGGTTTAATTTGATTCATTGTGTTCACAGGGGACACACTGACTCGTGCAGAGAAACCGGTTGAGACATGTATTTACATGATTCACATGTGATTAGACATGGAATTCATATTTTCAGAGCTATAGAAAAGAATTTAGGCTTTGGTGTATTATTATGTTAACATAAACATAAAAAGAACCAATTTCTTGCATCATAACAAAGATGATTAAATTGTTAATAATACGTACTTAGTTCCGGTATTGCTTAAATGGAATAGTTCCCCTTTGCACTCGGTTTTTGTGATTTCCATGTTTTAGCGCATATTTATCTTTTTGTAAAGATACTGACAAAATCTTTGTTTAGCGGCAAAAGAACATAGTGTGCAGCCATTTAGCTCTGCTAAAACGAAACACTTTGCAAACCGTAAGCCAAATGGGATTGCTTAGTTTTACTCGTCTAGTAAATCATGGTTGTAAATTCAAACACATATATCCCGAATATGGCAGCCCAGACATGACAGCACTGCACAGGGAACCTTCAAAAATATACAACGTATTTGTCAGACACAAAATACGGTATTTATATGTATTTTTGTAATAGTATATATCTAAAGTATTTATCTCTAAGGATACTGCTCCTTTAAATACTCTTTGATAACGCCTGTGCGACCATTGGCTGGTTGACACGTATCCCACAATCCACCGCATTACTACTTCCTTTTTCCTTTCGGCCATTTTCCTCCCTCGTAGGTTTGTAAATTTATTCGCTACAGATTCAGAAAGTATCTATCTTAATCCTTGATTTTTTATAGATATTTCACGATTTCACTTATAACCTGAAATAGTGTGTTTTGTCACCTTTAAAATAAGGTGACTATTGTAATAGTTTCCCTCGTTAAATTGCTGAACGGCATTTGTGTTAGTGGTGAAGTGGTGTTTGTGTGTTACTGATAGCATAGCCGTTACAGGCCAACATTTGTAGCTCCATGTTTTAATTTTGAAATAAAAATGAGCATACGTAACGAATACCGAAGACGAATAATTATAGAATGTAGCAACCGTTGCCGTGAATTCCCAATCAAAACGGCTAACAGCCTGGTTAACCTGCTAGCTTAGCATTTCAGACGTAGCTCTGAGCATTGATGGTGTGCCGGCATGACCGCCTGCTCACGTCTGTGTGCCATGCTGTGTTGCAGGGAAGTAGGCAGCCATGGCCCCCAGCCGGAATGGAATGATCCTGAACCCTCACTTCCACAAAGACTGGCAGAAGAGAGTGCGCACCTGGTTCAACCAGCCAGCCAGGAAGATCCGCAGGTGAGAACTGCCTTGTACTCCAGGGAGAGATGCTAACTTACGCTAACACGCCTTCCTGTCGTATCATGAATGAGTAGCACAGACTAACTTTGTTGGCAATGTAGTTTTTGAGCCACTGCCAAAGTATGCAAGCTAATAGTTCATTTGCAAAGATGACGAGAATCCAGACATGAGCATAGTCAGCTTCTCAATGCTAGCCTGATTTTATTATGTATCTGTAAAAGCCATGTACATCATGTAGTGCTGTAAACCAAACTGGCATTGGACTATGAACATAAAATAGTGGATATGTAAGTTGTTTTTAGCTGATTCCTTGGACTCAAATAGCTTTCTTGAAGGCAAGGACATCCGTATAGCTACACTGTTTTATCATCATAGGAATTTCAAAACGCAGTAGTAAATGTGTTATATAAAAAATACCAAGATGGGGAAGTTTTGTATTTGTAATCCTGCTTTTATGTGCATGTGCATTTTTTTTTTTTTTTTTAAATCATGGAGGGGAAATTTGTTCAATTGAGGGAGGGGATGTATGTAAATAGACATCATTTGACTGTATTTATTTGTCTCAAAGCTTTGTTTTGTCCTAATTCTCATAGTCTATTAGAAATGCAGTGAAAATGCAATACAAAATCAAACTTACATAGTTCCTGTGCCTCTTTAGATCCTGGGACTGTAACTTTAGCACTTTAGTTACTCTGGTTTGACTAAGATACCTCTTGTCTTTAGGCGAAAGGCTCGTCAGGTCAAGGCCCGTCTCATTGCTCCCCGTCCTGTCGCTGGACCACTGAGGCCACAGGTCAGGTGTCCCACTATTAGGTACCACACCAAGGTTCGTTCCGGACGTGGCTTCACTCTGGAGGAACTCAAGGTAATACCTTCTAGTTGTCTGTAAATTGATTTGTTTCATATGCAGGAATAACTGTTCAGCAATGTTGCTCTTAATTGTGTCCAAACAAAATGGGCAGTGTTTGAAAACTGTCTCATTGAATTGACACCAACGGGGGGAAAAACGGCAAAGTAACTGATAGATTGTGTCTGTGTAGTTGGGGAGACACTTATTTGTATGTTGGTATGACGGACCTTTTAAATTAAAAATTTTACGTTTGAAAGTTTACAGTATATAATTGCTTTTCATTCAGACCCCATCTAAGAACCTTTTTTAATTTCAACCACCAATTGCTATTCAGTTTTTATTCAACAAATGACCATGTGTAGTGGACATCCAAGTCACAGATTGGAGTTTGATCCTCCACGTAAGCAAACATTAAATCAGTTTCCTGTAAAATGTCAGTGTTTTTCAAATGTGTGCACATGATATTCCTCACCACTAAAAGAGGCTGGTTAATTATGTTGAAGTTTGAATCTTTATTAATGGAGTGTGATTGAATACATCTATTTGTCATTAATATTTATCAGAATATGTAGATAAAGTTTGCTCTTGTAAACTGCAAAATGTTAGTAAACCAGATATTCAGGCCCATATTTTAAACTGCGAGCTTGCAGTTTAAAGTGGAGCTCTGTCTCATCTAAATCCAGGATAGCACATCTGATAGTACCTGACCCAGAACATCATCAGTGACTGTTGACAGACATGTTCAGAAATCTAAGAACCATCTTGCATGTTTTGCGTCACTGCAGTCAGATGATGACAAATCTCCGGAATCTCTGTATTTTTTTGATGAATACTTTGAACCCCTTTTCTGATGACTGCTTTTTAAAATTTTTATTTATTTATACTTGAAATGGAAAACCAATTTACACAAATTGGACATTATCAGTATCTTATCATATAGTGGACTTTGCATCCAAGCCATAACTCCTAGCATGATGTGCTCCTCTCTGCAGGCAGCTGGCATCCACAAAAAGACAGCCCGCACCATTGGCATCTCGGTTGACCCTCGCCGTCGTAACAGGTCCACAGAATCTCTTCAGTCCAACGTGCAGCGCCTGAAGGAGTACCGTTCCAAACTCATCCTGTTCCCCAGGAAGGCTTCTGCTCCCAAGAAGGGAGACAGCACTGTAAGTTTCTTTTTCATGTTGATTAGAAGATTAAAATGAAACTTCACATCCAATTTGTAAAGCATGTGATGGACTGTAGCAGTGATTAAGTGATTTATTGTTCATTTTCCTGAGAAAACAAGTGTTAAAACATTCATGAAAGGCATGTAGTCAGAAGTTGCGTTTCAAAATTGAAAATGTACCATTTTAAAGCCTTCTCCAGCATTTGTTTACTATTGCTCTATATTATGAAAATGTATACACCCGCTTTTACACACATTTAGTGTAACAAAAGTGAGTATATAAAACTGTTTAAACTAATTTATGCCTCGTATGTTTTGAAATAATGAAACAAAGTGTGGCGACTTGTCTTTGAGCAAGCTCAAAGCTTTAGCAATGACCTGTGTGTCATTGTTTGAACTTTTCTAAATGCAGCGCAGTTCCTCCCATCATCTCTGCACGACACTGTTGAGCTAAACTCTTGTTTCTGACGGTGGCACACCTTTGTTGAAAGATCATAATTTGCATTTTGAATGCCATTTTATTCAAATGGTTGTCAGGATTTTTTTATTAGACTGCATGGGAATTGAGGCTCCTTAATGAAACTGGGAACACTATTGAGCTTCAAATTTGAAATGAATATCCTACCGTAAGCAGCTTTTTTTTTTCTGCCTTTGCATTTGATTTCAGTAATTTCATAACACCCACATGTTGGTGATAGCTAGATGTTTGTCTGTCTTCTAACAACCCTCATCGAGCAATATGTTTATCTTTTCAGGAGGAGGAACTGAAGATGGCCACTCAGCTCGCTGGTCCAGTCATGCCCATCAGAACTGTAAGTTTCATTTTCTTCATGCTTCCACTGGAACCCAACACATCCACATTCATACATTGGTATTGAATTCAATGAGATCACTGGATATGGATGTGAATAGATTTAGGTGGGAAATAAGTCTTAATTTTATCCTTGAAATTGCATAGCAGCTAACATTGAAGTGGCTTGATTTAGTCATTTGCCATTCATATGTGGGCCTTCATATCAGAAATATATTTCCGGCGCCTCACGAGTGGCAGGGTGCTACAGAAGCCCCCCTGCTCAGCGTTGAACTTTCTTGTATTTATTTTGCTGCTGTAGAACTGCAATTTCCCCACTGAGGGACTAATAAAGGTTTATCTTATAAGCACAATCTTAGTGTTTTGCATCACAGCAGTCTGATGACAAATCTCCGGAATCTCTGTATTTCTTGGAAACATTTTAACCCTTTTTCTGATGACTGCTTTTTAAAAACATGCTGCAAAAGCAAATTGTCACAAAATGTTGATGCCATAAAATTCGATTTCTATTTGCACAATAGCAAATTGGCTGCATTTGGGCTTGTCGGCAGAGACATTATTAAGCAGTGTGTGAAAAGTCTTGTTTGTGGTTACTATTGTCTTCTCTTTTCAGGTGCACAAGAAGGAGAAGGCCCGGGTTATCTCTGAGGATGAGAAGAACTTCAAGGCTTTCGCCAGCCTGCGTATGGCTCGCGCCAATGCCCGTCTTTTCGGCATCCGTGCCAAGAGAGCCAAAGAGGCTGCCGAGCAGGATGTGGAAAAGAAGAAGTGAAAATAGTCACTATGGAACTTTGCAAAATAAAGTGTTTAAAAAGATAAATGAGAGTGTCATGATTATTATCTGGTTTAGGGCTTTCATGGTCAACAGATTTGGAAAAATACATGGTGTCTTGTAAATACTTAAAACAACTGAGTGTCATTCTGCAAGTGGGTCACTTTACAGGCAAGATCTAATTTATTGATTGTATCAAATATGTTGGAAAAACAACTTCAGATTGTAGCATAAGTCCATGGTCATACCTACAGTCAAAAGTAAAAACAAGATTATTTCAACCATAATTTGTTGCTTTGGGACCAGGGGCACAGATAAAAGGTAAGATAAAAAACTGGAGCCAAGTTGATGAACAAGTCTGATAGCCATGAAATCAGATTGTTTTTTCACATTTTGACTTGTCAATGTAGGAAAAGTGCAGGTGTTTCGAATAACAATTGAGTGCTCGTTATATTCAAGAGTCACGGTGAGCCAGCATGCACGATGCTGGAGCCTTGAAACCGAAGCAGGTCGGTGGATTTCTGCCCTCAATTTTATTTACACCTGTGCTTTTTCTAATCAAAATGTCTTCTGTGTAAGAGGCCTATATGCTGTATGAGCAAATTTATTTCTCAGAAGTTTCTGTAACTTCTAAAAGACGTCTGAGCCTTGGACAGATTTGGGTTCAAATCTGAGCTGTTAGTACTGACATCAGTCTGGAGTATAAAAGCTAAAACCTTATAGGATTCACCATCTATATTAGGCTCCTAAACACAGCAGTACTGTAGGTGGCACTACAGGCACAAAATGTAGCTCATTAATGGAGGCCTAAAAGCATTTAAGAGTAGGATTTGTTGACTTAATTGAATTGTAAATCTGTTTTTTAAATAGCTGGATATTTTGACAGCAGGTTATTAACCTGATGTGACAGTGTAATTGGCTTCCAATTAAACAGCCTATTACAGATTAATTATGTCAGTAACTCAGCACTTCGTAGAATAAATATGTGCCAAAAACTGATAAATGTTCATTCAAATGTATTCAGTTAATTCATTTTATTGTTACACACAGGTCACCAGACTCTTCAATTTAACCAGTTGAAGAGTCAAAACCAGGCAGAGCCTCTTAAACTTGACATGCTTTATAATATTAAAAGACCTGTACATTACCTACAGCATGTTAATGCATGCGTTATAGTAGGAGTGGACGTTAATGACAATCGCAAGGTCAGGAGAGGTGGAAAGTAAAAGATCTTCCCAGTGGGACAATTTTATGTTCAACTTCTGAAAGGGGGTGCAAAGTTGAATTTTTATTTTCATACAGAAGGTTATGTGCTGGCAGACATGAACCAAAACAGACTGCTAATATGAAATGTTGCCATGACAACGCAGACTCTGGACATTTCTGAACTATTTGCACATGTTAGGTTGTTCTGATAAGGTGAAATGAAGAAATAAAAAGTTATTCAACAAAACAACACGGGTGCAGAAAAACTCCCCTGTCGCGTGAGATTGCCTATTTTGAATGTGTAGGCCATTACCGCTGGAAAATGTCTACTTCCAAAAATGATCCCAAGTCGGCCGTGTCAATACATACAGACTGAAAACATCAGGATGAGGTGAGACTAAATGTCCTTGTCTGTGCCTCCTTTAGTGCCTCTCTCTGTTCCAACTGTCTGAATGCAAATAAATAATTCAGTTAATGGAGGTGAGTGGACAGTCAAGTCATTTTGGACCTGGGGCGATTAATAAGGCTGACATGGGAACTTCAATGGATGGTCCTATTTATCCTTAAGATAGGGTACTGCAAAATAATCTATTCTCTAAAAGTTACTCACTTTTGCTAAGCAGAAACAGGATGAGGAGAGGAGTATGTTAAGATGAAACATATTTAACTGAAATAATCAAGTCAATAAATTGACTAGGCTATTGACAGAAAATGAAACGGCTACACATTTGATAACTGATCATTTAGGGTTACGTCACTGGTGCACTGTCTGTCGACTGCTCACCTGACAAACCGTTTTTGTGTTTCAATTCAACTTTAAATTAGGCTATTGGCTTTTTGCGCTCGCTGTCATTTGACCGTCTTGTTGTTCATGTCGGTGTGTGCCTGGATAGTGACAGAGAGAGACAGGAAAGGCAGGAGAGAGCACTCTTACACCCTGTGTTTAATTTTTGCAGTCTTTTTTTGTTGGTTCACAGATGTTTCCTTGCTCCTTTTGCGAGAAACCCATTTCCTACATGGACTACTACTATCCAGCTGACATCAACGAGGCTGCACTTTGTGCTTGTATCCTGCAATGTCACCTTCACGCCTATAATGTGTGTATCATGTTTACTCTGTAAAAGGGAACTGATATGTTTTTGACCACAGTTTTTGTATGTCAGTAAGGCAAATATAATGACGACAGAAGAGACTTAATGGTTCTAGTCAACGAGCTGTCACCTGAAGTAGAGCCTGCTGAAACACAAGCTCAGTGATTGATTACCATTAACGGGGATGCTGCGGCTACCATCACCAATAAGAAGGACTTTAGAATCAATAGTGTGTTCGAAAAATCTCCAGAAACCTAGGCTACCTACGAACAAAAATACCTCTACTCGGGGGAGCTGCTGGTGGAAAACTGTGGATGATGTTACCACAAACACACCGTGCATCAGGCCGTGAGAGATATTCCTATTTGGGTTATTGTACACGCGATGTGGTCAGCAGCACCAAGGCGAACACTTACTGTGACTGGGGAGAAGCAGCGGGGTGAATCTGAAGAGGTGATCCATGTGTAAACCGCAGGGAACGTCCTGTGAGGTGCTGAACCGACACAGCAGCAGCAGCAGCAGCAGATGGCCGTTATTTGGAGCTGTGGCATAACAGGGCTCAGGTGTGTGCCCCAAAGCACACACTTCCTACCGACTCTGGAACTGACTTTAGGTGACGGCCATGTCAGAAAGCAGAGCGTTTCCATGTTAATCACAGTGTGTGCAGATCCAGGCACAGACTTGTTACTTTTGTTTAAGGAATTTCACTACTAATATCAACCAGTAAGGGAAATGTGTGTGGTCTTTGTGTTGTTTGGCGGGTAAGATACCATGGTTATCGGCTTAACAGAGCAGATAATTAAAAATCAGGGAGCCAAACATTTTATTATTCCTGCTGTTGGAATAATTTGATTGACCTGCCTGTCTGCTGCACATGTCATTTTAGCAGCTGAAAGCTTCTGAGTGGCTCAACTCTCAAAGAATCAGCGGTGTCCCTCTTGAAATCAAAGACAAAGATGTAATGCTGCAAAGTGCTAATGAAAAAATGTCCCTGCTGTCTGAAGTGTCCTTCAGACAAAATCATGAAATTTCAAAGTCTTCAGGAATTAAATGTTACAACAGCTCAAGCCTACACATTTCTATTATCATAAAATGCTTTTACTAACTGCCAACCACCAGAATGTCAACCCAAAGCGTACATTTTCTGTTTCAGCCTGTATTTTGATTAACCCAAATTTCCCTAAATACTTTTGTCTTTTGTGGCCTTCGCTTCTGTTTTGCAGAAACTCTGCAAAGACCTGCTGTTTTGTTAGTGCAATCTAAAAATCTATAAATGTTATGCAATGTCTGGAAATACATTCATGAAAATAATACATTTGTGGGTGGACCGTGAAAAAGTTCAAGCATAAGCGAAACAATACCTTATGTAACATACATTGCTGTCAAATAATTCAAAATCTGCACTGGTGAATCAGTTCATGATCATTTTAATGTGAGAAACATTAGACTACAGTATGTGCACATGTATGTGCATATACAGTATACATGTTTGTGTATGTGTAATAGAGGTAAGAAGGAGAGAAGAGCCACCAGTTGTCTGGAGCTCTCACATGGGGATGTGGTTGTGATGTGCTGCTACTGGACGATCCGTCCTTTTGCGTTTGTGTTCTTTTGCTGTGAAATGTCTCACATGCGGCCCCTGCATTTTTATTACTGAGGTGAGACAACGCCAGACAGGACCAGTTGATTTAGGTATCAATTATTTTCTGACTAAAAATGAACAAACTATGCATCCTACTGATTATCATCTGAGCATCTGATTTCACCTCTTCTGTTCACATGTGCGATCTTGCCCACGCATCTCCTTTGAGACTGCGAGCTTATTGTTGAACTGTAGGTCCAGTAAATGACAAGGACATTAATCTGAGGACAGTGCTTAACATGAGCAGCTGATGTGACAGCTGGGACACAGTGTCAAACCTACCTACTGTTTGCAGAACTGTGTTATGCATGCAATATGTAAACATAATCATAATGCTAGTGAAAGATGCTAACAGTGTGACACATTAGTTACTGGAGAAAAATCTGATTTGATACATTAGTGTAAATGTATACTAAACCCAATCCACTGAGCCTGCAGAGGATTACTGGTGCAAGGAGATTGACTTCAGCTAAAGGGAAAGAGCATGGTCTTTCATGTCTCACTCTTAGATTTTCATTTCATTGCATTGTAGTTCATCATTCTTTTAGCCTGAATGTCTGCAAAATCACACAAAACCTATGTGTGTTGTTCACCCATTTATCTCGGGCTTTCATGCTGCGTGTGAAGGCTGCCAGTCAATCAGTAAAAGCCTCAGGAGTCCAGGTTCTGCTCGAGGTTTCTGCCTGGTACAGGGGAGCGTTTGCTTGGTGCTCGCACACGGTGGGAATCGTTGGGTGTCTCTAAATAGAGAGTCGCTCTCGACCTGCTCTATATGAAAACGTGGCCGGACGGACCTCTGCTATGACATGGCGCTACATAAATAAAACTGAATTGAAGTGTTCTATCTTTAAGGCTCGACCTTTGAATTCAACTCCCAATAATCGAGTCCCAGCAAAAAAAAAAACAAAAAAACAACCCCATCCTTACATCAGCAGCTGGACTCTCTCCACCCCCCCTCTGCGAGCCGAGCCTACTCCCTCCTCCTCGCCAGTCTAACCAATGAGTGTCGGCGGGGAGGGAAGAAAAAAGAAATACATCAAGCAGTGTGTCATGGGAGAGGATTGAACAAGTGCGTTAAAGAGTAAAGAACAACGGCAGGTAGGAAGTGAGTTCTTAACTTGATCGTCTGCAGAGTTTTGCTTTTTGTTTGTTTGTGAGCGAATCAGGTGCGTTTGCTTGCTTCTTGCGATCAGCTGTGGATCGTCTCGTTGGAAGTGTTATCGCAGCAGGCTGACGTTTAGGGCAACTGAAGCCAGGTCGTCATTTTGCCGCCCTGAACGGTGTCTGCTGTTGGGGGGTTTTCAAGGGTTAGATTTGCAGCGAAGTTAATTTATTATAATTGTTTTCATTAGTATTCTTATTATTCTTGTTATTCTTGTTAAGACACCATTTACGAGCGTTTCCCGCATCGCCCTCGTTAAGTTTTGGGATTGAACCGGCAGCCTTGTCGCTCCTGAGCGGACGTGTTGCTTCACCGGGAGGGTTTTTTTTTAACATTTCATTTGGGCACATTACGAACTTTCGCTCGGGTCGTATATTTTTTATTTCATAGCGTCTCACACTGATTGTATTTGGAGCTCTACGGAGTTGAGTTTCAGACTGATGCTTTTGGGCAACACCTGGCTTCAGGACTCACAGCTGGCAAACAAAAGAATCCCGGGCGCTGTCCCTGGTGCTGAAACACACACAGCGCAGTGCACAGGTCAGTTGGTCTGCTAGGACTGTGACACTTAGAGAACACGATGCTGCCAGGGAAATTCACACTTTCCTCCCCATTTCTAACAGCTAAAATGGGGTCAGAAACCCTCTTGCTCCACGACACTTAAGCAGGGCGGATGCTGGCCACGTTGGAGTCCTTTTCTTAGTTTTATTTTATCCTCTGGGCAAAAAAATAAGAGTCCTGATTAACAACCACTTTCACTTGTTTACCCATTGTTGAAGGAGGGAAAAATACCCAATTTCTTCTAAAACTGTTTGCTATCTCACGTTTAGTGGGATAAAGATAGTGGTAAGGCAGTAAGCACGACAGTGAAGATGTTTCTGAGTGACACCCTCCTTCTATTTCATACTGGAATTAAGAGTTTTTAAAAAAGAGGGAGCTTGAGAGTCTTAAATGAATCTTTCCAGGGATCTGATCTCCTAAAAGCCACCTTCTTGTTCTGTCTCTCATCATTACCGAGGTGAGCTGATAGTCCTCAAAAGGGGAATAATAGCTCAGACAGGCAGTAAAGACAGCTTGGGTTTGGTTTGGTCCCCTGGGACTCAACAGGAATCTCTGTTCTTTTTTTTTTTCTTCTTTTGTGACATCTGCACCAAGTCAAAAGAGCCTGTCTCCTGTGAACGTGCCACGTCTTTACCGAGATCCCTCAACGAACGACCGCCTTTTCCCATCCGTTCGGCGCTACCAACAGCCTCACACCGTACCACTTTGCTGGTTGGCAGCTCCTCTTGCCCCGAGCCAGGATGAATGATGTTCAGGAGGCCACCTCCCCTGCGGCCAACCTCAGCGGTCCAGCAACCTGCGTCTCCAAAGTAGAGCTGCGTGTGTCTTGCAAATCTCTGCTGGACCGAGACACGCTGAACAAGTCAGACCCCTGTGTCATACTCATGGTACAGACCAACGGGCAGTGGCCAGAGGTGCGCGCGGGGGCGGCGCCCCCCCGCG
>JAVQJF010028165.1:0-11332 GCA_036023855.1 Gadopsis marmoratus | reverse complement strand
ATGCCCTACAGCTATTAAAACACATCAGTGGCACAAACAATTGTTGGTTCAAGCTCCTCAAATTTGAGAATTTGTTTATAATACTGCCACAAAGTCAAAGAAATTTGAGGACCTCGCCTTGGTCTCAAGGAAATAGTGGCATTTCTTTTACTGTTGTTCTGATGTTTTATAGACCAAACGACTGATTGATTAATTGAGAGAATAATTTGCAGATTAAGCATAACCATACCGTTGGACAGGGTGATACGTTCCTTCGTTACAATGAACGTGGGCATTGTAGATTATTTTGAGTTAATCCTACATACAACATCCTAGTGGAATTAATGGTGGTACCATGTAATCTCAATCTCAATCGGTTTGATTCCAGAGACCCCCCCCCTCCATGTTTCCTCTCTGCATCTTCACTCTAAACTATCTACTGAATGCAAAGGAATATAACTAGTAAATACTCTCTAGTGCACTCTATAGTCCCCAGGAGTTTCAGTTTAGAGACCCTTTTTTTAAGATTTACATCCTCAGCAGAAACCTGCGAGTTTGGGGCCGAGTGCCACAGACAGCAAAGACAGAAGGAGAGAGGGCATGACATCAGTGTTCTGCAGCCGGGGTCTGAGGTCACCACCACGCTGTCTCTGTCAGTCCTCGCATCCCTAAACTGATCTGTGACTCAAAGATCTTGGCAAGCATAGAAAAACAAGATGTTAGAAACAAACTACAGTAGTCATTGTTGGCAGCAGCAGCAAGCCAAATAGAGGTATAAGGCAGAGTGAAGAAAGTCCGGGGGTCCTTATGCAACCCCACGTTTGTAAGGAATATGTGATGGCAAGTGTCCCTGACATGACTCAGATGGAGAGAGGCCTGTTTGAGCCAGCAGAAAATTAACTCTGAGTAGAGTCCAGTTAAAGATTTTTAGAAGCCAGGCTGTGTTGTATAATGTCTCACTTAATTAATAAAGATAACTAATTTTGAAGTCTTTGTAATGTCATGGAAATGTCATCTAATGTCTTTATCCAGCAGCCACAAAAGCTGAATAATGAAACGCAGTGAAACACACAACCATTCCCTAATGTTAAGGTCAACGGTAAATAAGGTCACTCTTCTCTTGGTTTTGTGTAGTAAAGACAATGCTGTCGAAATACGACACTTGATTTTTCCCAAAATCATTCCCTTTATTTTGTAAACCTGACCTGAATTTGAGTCACAAACAAAATAGGGTAATTTACACACTGAGGTTAATTGTTTGTGACAGAACCCAAAGGCTCTTGGAACCAGAGCGATGAAACCTGAAACAGTGAAATCTGGGACAAACTCAGCGAATGTGTCTTCTTCTCATGCATACCTAATTCAACCTTTAGGGAGAACCCGGCTACAAGCCCATTCACTGAGAGAAAATAAACATATTACCTTCCTTGGGTGTACTGTCTTTAAATGGCACTTCTCACAAAATAATACATTAATATTTTATTTTCTACGGGTATAACCAGTGTCCAATCTGAATCTAATTCAATTCTGAGCATTATTAATTATGGAAATTATTTAAATTGCCTCCTATTACTCTGTTTCACATCCTCAAGAACTCGATTCACATAGAATCAGGAGGCTAATAAAAGAGACCATACACCCCCCCCCAATGCATAATTATGTAACTACCTACACGTAACAGCTTGGCATGAAGACTGCAGCCACAGGCCGGATCCATCATTCTTTCTAACCAATAATGCTGCGTATTGGACAGCACAGCACTCCAGCTGTCACCGTGCCCACGTTTATAGGAGAAACAAGAGGAGAAGAAGCTCATGTTTATGCTGCTGCGCTGTCTGTGCAGCTGCTGGTAGTCACACCAGTGTCTGAGCGAAACGTGTTACATAAACCTGCAAATGCCAGATTCACAGAGTCCACGTGATCCGTTTGTTATTGTCAGCCCCTATAATGCACGTCCGCTGCAAAACACGGGCGAACATCTTTTTTTGACTCAAGTGCGGGCAAGGCTCGCTGCCACCGCCACGTCCTTACGGCTCAAAAGGCATCTGTGATGCAATTCTAGTGTAAAGTCAGCATGCAGAGGCGTGGAAACAAGGCAGAAAGCACCTCCAGAAATCAGCTGGAGGCTGGCATACAGTCATCGAGCTCTTCATTTCTCAGTGTTGTGAAAGCATGCAGGTCTACCACGAGCCAAAGCGAACCGGAATGCACGCCTGCTAATAAAGTAATAAATCACCTGGTGATGTGATCCTACGCCTTTTTTTTTTTTTGGTCAAGCTCACAAAACCATAATTGCGCGTGTCGGAGTCTGGAAGTCCTTTTCCTCCCCGCTGCCCGAGCTGAAGTCTGCTCTCTGGCTGAGTCCCTCCGAGATGCTGAAGAGAAACCAGCCCGCTGATTGGCTGCCGGCTGAGCGCGACGCGCTGTTTTCTCGCTGCCTCGCTGTTGTCGGCCGCGATGGTGCGACGCTGCTCGGTGGGGCGCGGATAAACAAGAGGCTGGAGCTCGGAGCATCTTTTTTTTAAATTTTTTTTTTTTTGGTGCTTTGAGAGGAGGTGGAGATGGAAGATGTAAACAAAGGACGTGGGTGGTTTTAGATGGAGGGTCATTACAGCTTCATTAATAAGCAACCACTGTGGAATCCCTGTGTGACCATGAGCCACACGGGAAGGGGAAGGTCATGTATATATTTGATCCTGATGTCTTGATGGTGGCTTGGACTGTTGGTGGCCAGGGGGACTACACTGAATATGATGAGAAATTCTCTTGGCAAAACAAACATAAATGCATATCTCTCAGAAAGGATGATTTTCGGCCCAGGACTGCCCTCTGAACCTTACTTGTCTGATGTCCAGTGCACTAACGTGTTACACAACCAGAGGAGGCCTAATGGCTGGACCTGGGTGGACATTATGTAACCTCTAGCCTTGTTGATGGTTCAGATGATATAGTGTCAAGCTCTGAGATATACAATTCAAAGACGGGGGGCAGGTGGTGAAAACACGCATGCCTTTGAGCAAAAGAAAGGGGGACTGAGTGTAACCAGCCACAGACCAGTCATGCTGTCATACTGCTATGGCTGATCAGTGTATATCTCTCATGTAAGATTGAAATTTGACAGAACATCAAGCAGCATCTTTAAACTTGAGCTTTTGTCATTATGTTTTGCTGCTTTTATGCAGCTACAGTGTGGATTTGGAAACCGTTTTACCTCATTTTGATTGTAAAGGCTGCTATTAACCACACAGTGGCGCAATTGAAGCAGCTTGAGATAAACCATTATGTCATCGAGTGGTTACAGTCCAGGCTGCAACTCTATGACTATTCTGAGCCCTTTCTTTTGCTCATAGGCATGCCTGTTTCCACTTCTTGATTTCTGAAAGACAACATGTTCTAAATGTAATAGGTCGCATTCTTTACTGGTTTTTTTTAAGATGGGACATATATCTGTGTGTAATCAGCAGATTAAACCATAATGGACATAATCACTAGCTGGAGTCCTACAAAATAGTTAAATTAGCTCCACCTCGACCAACTACAACAGTAAAATCCTGCTGTTACATTAAAGTAATAATAATGATATAAAATAAAATAGTTTAACAGTTACAGGGGTCCTGATTACAACTTTTACTTGTAACTGAATATTTTTTACAGTGTGGTATTAGTAGTTTAAAAGGATCTCACAACCACACTCAACAATACAGTACACCAATGATAAATGTGGACAAAGTCACACTACATTATTATGTGGGGTTTGAAATCCAAAAAAACTATATATCACAACTTGCAAAACACAATTTTATTCAATATATTGTTTTCTGAGAGAAAGCTGGCTTGAATCACACAAATGTCACCGGCACGACCATCTCAGGGGTCTGTAAAAAGAAAAAAAAATAAATTTTGTCACTGAAGACTTTGAGTAGACATGTCACAGAACAGAATAACAAAGTATATATCCTACCTCATCATTAAATTGGCAATTTCAGCAGCAGTTCAGTTCTCTCTGCTACGCCACCAATAATCAGGTCACTATCCAGGGCCATCACAACATCCTGCTCAGTAGTCGTGAGCACAAAAGCCTCCAGGTGCTGTTGAGTGAAAGTACTGCATCTTGATTCATTTAAGAGTAGAGAAACTCCTTTCACAAGCTGGGTGACTGACACACTAAAGATAATATTGACCTTGCCAGTATCCAGGATGTGGTATACATTGGTAATTCTTGCCAGATGAGCCAGTCCTGTACAACATCATCTTTATTCACTTCAGGTCTATCCTTTATAATCCTGGTTACGTATTCTTCAAATCCTGATCGTTTGAAACTAGTCCAATGCCAAATAACACTTGTGAGCTTGCCCTCCGCTTTGGTCATGTATTGTTCTGTCATGAAATTGCTTAGTTATTCATGTTCCAGGCATGGTCTTTGTCCAAGCCATTTTCAGTGGCAGAATGAAATATATCTCCTCCTCCCTTTTATACTATCCTGTATGACTAGAATAGAAAGAAATACATCAGTGTGCAGGGCATTATCTGGATTTCCATCTAGACACTCTTCAATGCTTTGTCTTTAGCCCAACATGAGTCTCAGCTATAGACAAAGCTGTTGCGTGTTCATACAATATATTGCTGTCAAATCCAACCAGTAGATCCCCATTCAGATCAGAATATAGACAGAAACTCTAGAGACCTGGAGGTGATGGTGGGACTTTTGGCTGTCTATAGTGCCACTGTGTGGTCAAGTAGGCTAAAGGAAATGGAGCAAAGTTGAAAATGTAAATGTGTTTTTCACCATCAAATTTAGCTAAAAGGCAGCTCAACAACACCAGCTTTATGACATCAACAGTTAATAAAAGAATAGAGAGCGGAAGTGCTGTCCCCTTTTCAAGCTAGTGTATGCACAACTACTTTCATTTAGAGTGTATTTTATCATACAAGGTTCTCTCTTTGGTCATCAGATAACAGGACAAGCTACTCAAATGTTGCCATCAGTCCAGTACTTGATACCTATTTTGCTTAGAATATGAGTAGTAAACTCCAATATCATGTTTCAGCTTTGCAAGAAGATGCTAAAAAAAAAAAATCCATCCATCCATCTGTCCGACTCGGGCTAGTGGAACAGAGGCTAACCTGGAAGTGGGGCTGGACTTTAGATCTCTATACAAGTCTGTGAGATAAAACAATGTTTTAAATATTTCAACCGTCATCATAAAAACACATGGTGTAGATAAAAAAAAAAAAAAAAGGAACAAAACACAATAATGAATCCGCAGTTATTCAGACTGCATACAAAATGTCCACTGGAGAAAGAAAAACTGTTCCATGACGAGCGCCAAATTGTGGTGTCAAGTCCAAAACATCCTCTGTACTCATCAACAATGGTCCATGGTTGCGTGGCTCAGTTTAATTAATTATATTTTCAAAACAAACAGCTCCTCAGAGCAGCATATCCCGATGCACCGTCATGCCGACATCAGTTACTGCGAAGTATCATCTGGAGTCATAACTGAGCTGCCCAGAGGGTCCTGCACTCCAGGAACACTGTCGGCAGACTTCACACTGACGCTCTGAGCCTCTTGGTCAGCCTTCCAGCTTTTGATGTTGCTCATAGATATTTCCCCTGTCAAGACACAGGAAACAAAGACATGAGTATAATTTACAAATTAATATTGGATTAATATGGAAGCATTGATGGCGGAAGAAGTACTCAGGTCAAGTAAAGTCTTGCATTCAAAATCTTAATTTTTGTAAAAGTAATAAACATCTGAGCATTCAAATATACTGCAGTATAAGTAAAATGACTTATTATGAGGAATGACCCATTTCAGAAACATTTTATATTAATGGATTATAATTAGTGATGCATTAATGTGTACGTCACTTTAATGTTGCGGCTGCTAAAGGTAGAGCTAATTTTATCTACTTTATATACTGCAGGGCAGCTTGATCCATAATAATACATCATAATTTATTAGTTGATTTATATTTTGTTTTAATCTGAATCTGCAAAAGTAACTGACGTTATCAAATAAATGTAGTCGGGTAAAAAGTACATTTACCTCTAAAGTGTAGTGGAGTAGATCTACAAAGTAGCACAAAATGGAAATACTGAAGTAAAGTACAAGTACCTCAAGATTGTACTTAAGTACAGTACTTGAGTAAATGTACTCCGTTACATTCCACCAAATAAATGTAACTGACAAAAGTCCCATAATCTGTCCGCAATGGATTTGTATGCGTCCTTTATTAGGGCCCGAGCAGGTCATTTACAATTAATTTTACACCGAGTGACCAGAAAAACAGACGCCTGTGTGATGCAGCAACAACAATCCTGTTATAATTAGTGTGAAATCTTTCCTTGGCTGTAGTTTGTGGTGTTGCATTTGTTTGCATTATATTGCAAGGCATTTCTAATATTTTTGCTCATCCATCTTTGTAAATGGAGGTCGACACGGACAGGCGGTAACACAGGTAGCGATTAGTGCAGTCAAATACTTACTTGCCGTGTTCCCTGTGGGAGTTTCTGTGCCATAATGGAAACCATTCTCCTTTTCTGTTGTTTTCTTAAAGTTTTCCAACTAGACCAAAACAGATTTTTAATGCAACATTACCCATTTGATGCATGTAAGATCATTCAAAAGGAAATAAAAGTAGACATGTTTACCTCAATGCATATGGACTCTGAGAATCGGTTTGCGATTGCGCCTTTATCGTCAGATTTGCAGGTACTGCAGAAAACATAAAGTGGCATTCATTATCATTCTCTACATGGTTAGCTTTAATTAACCTAAATGTGTTGAGTTAATTAACTTAATAGTATAACAAGAATGGTAAGGAATTTGTTTTACCTTGAATTCCGTGATAATGCAGGCTCACAGTCAATTGAGCTCTCTTGAATCTTATTTAAAAGAAAAAGGCGGCGGGGGGGGGGGGTTTACACACTTGACAGAATAAACAAGTTACTGACAGTAAGAGGCAGAGGACAGGTCTCACCTGTGAGGCCTTGTTAGTGATATTCTCATCATGTGGATTTCTCGCCCCAATGTCTCGTTTTTTGGATTCTTTTTGGCGCTGCATCTTTACATAATCATACGTACTTATGCCTTTATAAACTGTAAAGCCAAGAGGAGAGCAAATTGCAGAGGAAAATGGTGAGAATTAATGATGAGGATGAAGGGAAAAGAGCCTTATCAAATGTGGGTCTGGAAGATTGTGACTCACAGAGGTAAAAGTGGAAACCCAGCAGATGACAGAGCAGCAGTAGGGAGATGATGCTCAGCATGACTGTTATGAAGGCTAATATAAGGAGACCAGCTGAACTTGTCTTTATGGGTGCTAAGGGTAAAAACACCAGCCAGGTGCCATTCCCCAGCATGCCTACAGAAAGAAGGAACAAAAGAAAGACAACACTCACATCATTAAATGATGTATTTAACAGAAATACATATTATCAAAGCTATGCCTTCTATCCAGTCAGACAAACAAAGGTCATTATTACTGTGACTCACTGTGAAAGTGTGGGGAGGTCCGTAGGCTGTTTGAATCCAGGTAATGCTGAATAAATATGAACAGGATGACAACGACGAGCAGGAAGACACCTAGTGCAGCAGAGGACAGTGCCACAAAGAAGCACCTGAAGGCAACACACAAAGCCAGAGCTTAATTTATATAGCATTCCACGTTTCATTTGAGCATCAAGCCATGAAGCGAGATACAGGACGTACGCTCATTCATCCAGAAATCTGTCTCACCAGTAGTTTCTGCCACCCACGCAGGTGTTCAGCCATTTGCAATGATGATCAAAGTCTTCCACACACTTGTTGCAAACACCACAGTGTTTTACTTTGGGGCCACTACATGAAGATGGATTATAGATACATGTAATTTATTGACCCTGTGAGGGAAATTATTTTGCTACAGCAGCAGCACAAACAGCAATACAATAACCGTAAAAAAAATGAAAAGCACAATTGCAGATCTGCGATAGACAGACAAGACTCTGAATAATAGGAAATAAAAGTAAAAGAAGATAAGAATAGAGCAATAAGAACAGGTGTACATAAAATGGCAGTGAATAATATATACAATATGACAAACTGTATGTACACAGTGCAACACAGAGGTGTTAACATCATTACTTTTTCATGATTTCCAAATGATATACAGTATCTCTGTTAACTTTAAAAAAAATCACATTAGAGACTACTACTTATGATACATACACCTTGACTTCACACAGATAACATTGTAGGTCCTGGATGACATGCGGTTGCTTTGTCCGGTCGAAGATCCGCATTGCACTGGAATAGCTCTGTTTGGCCCTCACGCTGGCATCTGCTGGGTCTATAGTCACAGCAGCAATATGGGTGAAGAAGTGTACAATAAATGCTATGCCTGTCAGCTGTACACAACAAGAGTCAAGGAAAACAGCGATGACATTGGAAAAATACTGAAATATTTGATAAATGTGCAACAAAAGTGCAGAAACGTAAAAGGCACCAGTATACATGAACAGCAAACTGCAAACGGCCGCACACAAGTGGATCTTTTGTGTGCGACATAAAATCAACTGCTCTCACGGCTGCGTGAAGCCTCGGTGAAATAAACCAGTGTTGACATCACGCAGCATTCAACATGTGACAAAAGCACCACTGATTATATCTTTTGGCTTTTATAGAGACCACGGAAACAGAGACAGAGTCACAGCTGGTGTGACTGGAGCTCAGACAGACAGCCCACACAACAAAATGCTTGTCTTGTCCAGGAGGCCAAACAAAACCGTCGCATAGATTAATGTTTGCTCCATATTCAAATCTGAAAGAGAGCCATTGCTGCACACTTAACAGCGAGCCACAGTGACAGCAAGGTTTCAGCTGCGTGTTAAGGATACAGCATAGACCACACGGGTCCATGGCGGGGGCAGTAGAGGGGTATAGATGCCAAAGCCGACTATGGCAAGGTAGGTGTACAACAGCCAGCCAATCACTTGGAAAGCCTGGGGGGGCCATGACCATCCGTTGACTCTGGGAGGCTTGGAGGGGACCAGGTCATTTCTGCTGCTGCCACGCATGGGAGATGTGCGTCTCAGCCTTCGACTGAAGCAGTTCATCTAGACAGCACGAGGGGAGAATAAGACACCGTCAGTGGACGAAAAACTCTTCCTCGCACGCGTCTTCAAACATCCATCCCCAAACTGCACTGCACAAGTCT
This sequence comes from Gadopsis marmoratus, assembly GCA_036023855.1. NCBI lineage: Eukaryota > Metazoa > Chordata > Actinopteri > Centrarchiformes > Percichthyidae > Gadopsis > Gadopsis marmoratus. Next base: position 2,149 of record JAVQJF010028165.1, on the reverse strand, counting down.
TAACTCCACCAGCTGTGGACACATTTGTTGGGGAAATGAGTTAGGAAAATGAGTTGAGGACAATGACAGCGATTGTCAACCATTATAAACCTACACTGCATTAGTTTTAGCAAATGCAACCGGCCTCAGTGGTGTGAATGTACAAATGGGGTCCTTCAAAATATCAGAAACACCTCTCAGGAATACAATTCATCCGAAGCACAGCCTCCAAAAAATGACCATGTCGTTGGACCTCCGCCTTACTTTTCGCCATAAAAACGTTGGGATTTATTGCTTATTGCTTGTATTCGTTTTTAGTTACAGAAAACAACTGACCCAGAGCAGAAGAGTCACACTCAGTGCAACGTCCCTTTCTTTTGAAAAAGGCCCCGCAGTCACATGCTTGGCCCTTTGGCCCTGCGCCCGACACAAGGCTGGACACAAGTTCTACAAATCAGCTGCAAACCTGGGAAAGGCTCGACGACCGGTGGGCTTCATAGCAAAAGAAGACAATAATTAGCGCTCTCGTGTTCGCGAGGCTCATTTTAACGCTGGTTGCCAAGTAAAGAGGCGGCAGACGTCTGTGAGGGCTCGGTGCCTTGTTTCGCTGCTGGCTGACACTAAAAGTTGAAGGCTGTCTGCTTTATCTCACCACACGATGCGTTTCAGTCACAACCAGCGCCGCTCGGCTACTTTAGATTTTGGGTTGTTTTTTTTCCGGCTTAGAATAAAACAATAACGTCGCGCCAACGACAACCAATGGGACAACAACAGGTTTAAATCCGGTAATAATTACTTACGTTTGCCGATGACGGCGACCAGAAAACTGAAGTAGCGAGCTGCTGTTCAAACAGAGATTCTTACCGCTTGACATCCCATTATTAGTTTGTCAGCCGGGCAGGTGCTCCGGCGAGTCGACACTCACACAGCGACGGGGTGAAGCCGAACAGCTACAAATGAAAAGGGCGCCCGTACACATGGACACAGCGTCCCGGTGTCTTCGGCTTTGTGAGAACGCGAGTCTGAAGTTGAAGAATCAACGCACTCAGCGGGTCGTCGCGGCAGCTATGGAAACAGCCCTGCTGCGCATGGAAACAGCCCTGCTGCGCATGTGCAGCGCAGCTTTTTGTTGCGACTCTTCGCGCACTGGATCAGCGCATCCAGTAAACTCAAGTCTTTGCTGTTGGCTTCTCGATCGCTTTGGGTCCTGGAGCATATAGGATGCTCACAAATAGCCCACTGCACAGAGATGAGCGCCTCTCTTCTGCTTTCAAAAACGAAAGCCTTTCTTTGATCTGAAGTTTCTCGTGTCGCATAGCATTGAGTGTAAATGTGTACTGCATGCGTATTGCTTTATTCTCACTTCCCCGTTGTGTCTTCACATGCTGAGCCATCCTACAATAGCAAGCATTGCTCAATTAAATTAAAATTGTATGGAAGTTATCTGCTGCAGAATGAATGTGAGGAGTCAGCAGTGCACCTTTCCTGCAGCTGGACAATCTTACAACATCCAAATTGCACTAAATATGGGTATTACATTTTGCAGCAGTATGCGTAATGCAGCTGGTAAGTTTTTCATTTTCTTATTGAAGCGAACACATTTATGAATGCAGGTACAAGCATTTATTTTTTTTAAGAGGTGCACTCATACAAAACCATACAATTACACTACAAACAGTCTGTACAATCATATTCAGTTTTTAAAACGGGTCAGGTGCTTCTGCAGTCTCTACAGTGTTTAAACAGTCCAAGGCTGAGTACCCAGTGCTGTTAACACCACGACAAAAAAATGGCAGTGTGTGTGGTCAGCTGTTGGCTGTGTTCTCTGGCTCTGGAGATTGCAGGAACTCGTAGGGATCATGGACCATTTCAGACTGGTCGCCAACGCCCAGGTGTGATGGGCTCCCTGTGGACGAAAGGAAAAATGGTTCTTATATTGTATTATATTCTTATACTGGCATTACTATTCTGTGGAGGTGTAACATTTTCTGTACGTGGAGTTGTACTTTGATTGCTGTGTGTTCTCTTTCATCCTGCTCTTACCCCCCCTCCCCCCTATATTTTCTTTTTTCTCTCTCTACCCAACCGGTCGAGGCAGATGACCGCCCACCAAGAGCCTGGTTCTGCCTGAGGTTTCTGCCTGTTAAAAGGCAGTTTTTCCTTGCCACTG
>JAVQJF010028164.1:0-11252 GCA_036023855.1 Gadopsis marmoratus | reverse complement strand
CACACACACACACACACACACACACACACACACACACACACACACACACACACACACACACACACAGTGAGTGATCCATACAGGGAAGTGGTGGTAGAGGTTACATTAGGAGCCAGGTTGGGACGGGCAGTTTGAGCCCCGGGACCGAGCAGCAGAGTTCTGGGCGTCGGGCCATGGATCTGTCTGGCCCACTGTCCTGCCTGGCAACACTGCAGCTCTCCACAGATGTAAATGTTACTGCAGGTGACCTACTGCATTAAGCGTTGCTTAATAGTGCAGTAACCTCTCTGGTCTCATAGACATTGAGTGGACATTTATTAGTGTTGATGTATGTGTTTGCCAGTTTGTATACTTCACTCTAGCGCAGTGCTTTTGTTTTTTAATGCTTATTGTTTCAGCATGAACAATTGACATTTTCTTTTTTATTATTATGCCTTTTTTGTGTGCATAATAACAAAATCCAGCAGAGTAACAAGCTGCAAAAGCCAGTCAGCCTTTACAAATAATACATAGTCTCCCCGTCACAGCTGATTTCTATCAAGTGTGGCATTAGAGATGTTTGTCCAATCTTTGGAACTGGCAGCAAATAACGCTTAAGGCCCCCTTTACACTCTGCAATTTTGGCTTGCGCCAGATGAAAGTTGATAATAGTGAGATGATCGTGGTGTAATCTTTGTCAACCATTCAGACTGCAACTGCATTAGTGGTGTAGGAGAACACTCGCTGTTATTATTTCAAACGTACATACAATCAGTTCAGCAGCATCCTCAGACTATCAACTGCAATTGATCTTGTTCTATGCGTCTTGCAGTGATTCCGCCACAGATAGCTTACTCTGCCACCTACTGGCGAGAGCAATACACGTGTAAGTCTGAAACAAAGAATGAAATATTGAAACATAATACTGAACAAATGTTAAATTCAAAACATATTATATTATTTTACAGGTGCCACATAAATCTGGTCTTCGATCACAGTGTGAGACAAGTCCACAGATGGCCAATTTAGAGCTTCAGTGACCAAAGACACACTACATCAAAATGTGGTTGTTGCTACAACCCAAATTAACCAATCAGAATGTGACATGAAATGAGGCAGAATACAACAGTGAGCAGAAAAAAATTACATTTTGTTACGTTATATATATATATATATATATACAGTATATTACATTATATTTACCTCCAACTCAGGTCTCTTCTTCCATCTGTTTTCCTGTCCATTTACGTCGTAGCATTACCATTCACCAGACATTTGCCGCACCATCTGACATGCCTCAAAATTGCTATCGTACAGTTTGACACAGATTAAGGCAGAGACTTTATTACGCCCATCTGGCACAGTGTGACTTGTTGCTATCACAAAGTCAACAGATGCCTTTATTTCTGCAACAGTTGCTTTAATTAGTGCTACAATGTGTCTTCCTTTTTGGAGTTCTTAGCTAAAACATGAATCAACTTTTATTATTATTATTATTGATTATTTAACATTAATTTCACATTGCTGCACCTTTTTTTCTTTTAAATATTTTGCATTAATGACCGTATTATTATCATCAATACTAGCTCTAGTGTTTGTGATTCGGCACCGGTTCTATGGTTTGTTTAATCCACTTCTCTCACCCAGCTTGCAATATAGAATGTTAAGTCAAGTTCCTTGCTGTTGTCATTCGTCACGAGTACAGTATGTCTCAAAGGAATTTACAGGGATCGAGCCTACCAATCAATCACACGACAGCACTGTGTACAACGGTAATGCAGCAAAATACAAAAACAGCCAGTACAAAGACACACACACAAAACACATAAAAGAGAAATAACAAGTGAGGAAAGTAGGAAAAACTCTTAAGATGGACTGTGTTCAGTGTGTTAAAGCATTTAAATGCACAGTGTAAGACAAATGTACACTATTTACCGCTGCTACATCTACAGCGCTGCACGCTGACAGACATTTTGGCAATGAGACTTTCACTTTGAACAAATGACCGTGCTTTTGTCTTGTTATATGAATAGAAATTAATATTTTAATATTTGCTGTATACTCTTACCATATCCGATTGGACAACAGTATGTGATTTCATTATTTTACTTGTAAATGTGTAAAGTAGCAGGGACCTTTTCAAAACAACACATTTTAATAAAAATCAAACAGGGTTAATTTCATCATGAAAACACAGACACTGAGGCTCAAACTATTATTTATTTCTTCATTTAAAAGTTTTGTTTCTGGTCCTGTGTAATGGGTCTTCTGTTATATCTGTCAGGTCGTTATTCTTCTGCCCTCACTATGTGTGTTTGGGTGTCTAGGTGCAGCTGATCACACAAATAGTGAAACAGTGAAAAATGGTAGTGGATAAAACACTTTCAGTTCAATGCTGGGGATTACGAATCCAATAAACGACTGTTTGACCAAAGATATTATAAAAATTGTAGCACTGTAACTAGTAAACTGGATTCACAAAAGTACAGACTAGCTGTCAAGTGAGTTACATTGTGCTGCATGCTAAGAGGAAATTGCCAGTGAGAAATCAATTACATTAAACCCCCATAGGAAGTATGGGGTTTATATAATAAATATACACAACATACACAGTGTTCAACGGGTAAAGGTAAAATGCGTAAAATACCCAACAGTTAGACTTAGAATGTTCTATTAGCAACACATTAGCCTCAGCCAGCTAATGGCTAGCTTAGGCTAGCAGTAAACTGACTGCACGTAAACTACATTTACAAATCATAAATCAACAACCACAAAAGAGCAAAATTAAAAGAGCTCCAACACATAATGCACTGGCATTTTGTGGGGCAGATAAAAGGTACCTGTCTGTCAATCTTCAGTTAAACTGCAACTAGAACACCCAGCTCAAAGCAACTGCTATTAACAGAATAATAGATGCTGATTGAAATCTAAGTAGCAATGATGAAACTTTAACTGACCAAATAGCTATCAGGCGTAATTGCAAAGTATAATGGGCATTAACATGGAGAAGCTGTTTCACTTTAAGTATACACTTTTTGGGATTATAACTCAGCATTTAGGGAAATACAGTAATTAACTTTCTTGTCAATAGTTAGATGAGAAGATTAGTGCCACTCTCATATCTGTCTGTTAAATATGAAGCGACAACCAGCAGTCGGTTAGCTTTTCCTTAGCTTAGCATAGCATAAAGACTGCAAACTGCAAACAGGGGGAAACAGCTAGCCTGGCCCTGTCTTAAGGTAAGAAAAAATCGACTTACCAGCACCTCTAAATTATATCTTGTTTGTTTAATCCGTACAAAAAAAGTGTCAAAGGGACCCCCGGTTTCCAGTATTTATGCTAAGCTAAATTAACCATCTCCTTGCTGTAGCTCCACATTTACCAGACAGATATAACAGTGGCAAGAAAGCAAGGTTAAAAAAAAAATACAAATTGAACTATTATTTTAATAAATGAAGTCTGTACACATTGCAGTCCCACTTTATTTTAAAATGAATTGTCACATGCCTTCAGAGATGTGCCTTTTCCCCTTCCTCCCCTTTATCCATTGCCACAGTTTATCTAGGGTGAGAATGTTGCCTACCATACATTATGCGAATATAATCCAATTCAGAGAAATGTTTTCAGTTGCAGCCAAGAGTCATTGTTATACACTGAGACACCCTATCTGGAAAAAGGCACCAAACCGCCTTTACAATCACAGCATGCAGGATAAGTCGTGTTTGGTTTTAATCCTCAGAAGCAGCTGCAGTCGAGAACACAACTACAATGCATTTTATAGCAGATGAACCTGTATCATGTGGGAGAGAAGGCAACCTAAGATGAACCCACGAAAATATTTACTCATGAAAATTATGTTTATTCAACAAGATTATCAAGGGCCAGCTACAGGAAAAAAAACAACTTTTGAGGTTATATTAGCAAAATATACAAAGATTTAGCTATACTGTCAGAATGCAAATATACGGTATGTCCAGTAGCATCCCATAATCTTGCAAAGATGTACCCTCATGGTCACAAAGAACATTTTTAAATAGAGTTATGGCTTGATCTGAACATGCAAAAAGTACATTGAGTATTCCAGCTTATCTTAATTGCTTTTGCCCATGATATTCCTCACCAATCCATCAAAACTAAAGTGCCACTACAGGTGCAGTTTGTGTTCTTGCCACAGCTGCTTTTGTGAGGACTACAAACAATAAAACAATAGTCTGTAATATATAGGATACCATCTTAATTAAATGTCAAATCTAGTAATTAAAATTATATAGAAAATCGATTTAAATTCATTTAAATATTAATCAAAATATAAATAGAACTAATTAAAGTAACAGGAGTAGATTTACATGAAGACTGGAAACAGGGGCAAACATCTAGCTTGGCTGGAAATAGCCTGGCACAACCCTCTCATAAAACCACAACTTGTTGATTTTACGCTTGATTGGTTTTTGTACGTATTTTACAGAAAGAGATATAATGCATTGCTTGTTATCTTGTTACCTTTGGACAAAGCCAGGCTAGCTGTTTCCCTCTATTTCCAGTGTTTATGCTAAAGCAAAAACTATCTGGCTACTAGTTGTAGCTTCATATGTAGTGTGCAGACATGAGAGTGGTATCAATCTTCTCATCTAACTCTCAACAAGGAATAAGTGTACTCCCCAAAACGTCAAACAATTCTTTTAAACCTGCATTAAATGTGTGTTGTTTTTTTTGGCCATTTAAGGACAAATGCAACATTGAGATTGTATCACCTCATAAGGTTGTTATGGCAAATTGCTTATTTACTCATCCAGCAGACACGGAGCAATGTTGTCATTCATTTGGAGTCATGTGTCTCTTTTAGCTCTATTTTTGGTCTCCACCAACTCCTGAGGGAAATATCTGGCTCTTTAGTCGCTAAATGCTTATTATGTTCACCAGCTAGTCGCTGACTGTGTCTGCCATTTGGTGTTCGACACGTAGTGTACAGTTGGTTCATCAGAGCTTTTTTTGCCCAAAACAGCCTCCTGCTGCAGTTGAAAATGAGGTTTATGAGAGTGGTAAGAGTGAACCGAAACACTAAAGCTGCGGTACATAAAACCAAAACAATATGCTCAGTTTATAATTGCAGAGTCAGGTGATAATTGTCTGATAATAAAACAAAGACATTTCCAGACCCATAAATGTAAATAAATGATCAGTAAATCAAACTAATGCTTACAGCCAGTTCAAGCTCCTGTTAGCCAAATGTAATAATAGAGGAATATGCCATTTAAACCAAATAAACATGCTTTCGTCTGAACGTCATTAAATACAATTTGCATGTTGGTTGTTGCTTACTTGCTATTTGTTCTGTTGTTCTAATGAAAATCATTACAAAGTCCAGCCATTAAGTAGGCACACTGCATGTCTTTAGTAAATATCTTAAACAGAGACCTTGCACAGGTTTCAACTGTGAAACTGAATGTAACCTTTAAACTGAGGTTGGTTGGAAATGTCACGTCCATGTTCACCTTCTTTCTGTTGTTGTAGTGAAACAGACAGAAAGGGATGGTTATCGTCTGCGCTGCAACATCTTGAATGGAGACTGGTAAAGACTAAACAATGGCTGGGCAGTCTTTTCTCCCATTGACCAGACCCTCCTCCAATTACTTCCTTGTCTCTCCTTTCCTCCATTCACATTTGTTACATCCTCTGTGACCTTTCTATTGGATGTGGCAGCAGACAGACGTCAGTGAGAGCATATCATTGATAGAAGGATGGAGGTCATTACCAGCAGATGTCTTGGAGAGGGCTTTAATTTCCCAGAAAGCTAAGGCCAAAGCCTGGCCACTAGAGTTGGTTTAATTACTGACCAAGCCTAATTGGCTCCTTCTATGGGCTGTGATGAAAGCAGGATGTGACACTTAAGGCTAGACTTCCTCTGCTGCCTGCCCTTTGTGTCAAACCCACTAACCTTTCCCTTCCACCTTCCCCTCTGCCTTTTTATGTTCAATTAAAGGCACTATTTAAACGAGCTGGAGTAGTAAGACTAAGAGCTTTATCGTGGGTTTAATCATTTCACCCTAAATTACTGTTACAGGCCGCATTGACATCTAAGCTGTGAAAATATTCCGTGCTCATCATTTAATACAGTTTCTTAATAATACAATTGCAAATTGTTGCACATGATCTGTCTGACATATGTGCGTGCACGTGTTTGCTTGTTTGTGGGTGTGTGAGAGACTTTCAAGTGTGGACCAAGCATTGGATATAGACTTAATTAGTTGCTGTATGTCAGCAAAATGGTAAAAAAAAAAACTTCCAATAATAACATTGTACATTCAGAGGGAACAATACTTCAAAAGGAAGCTAAAATCTGCAAAGTAAAGCCGTGCTCGATGTTTGCCCTTTGGGATACTGCGAGCTTTGGTGTGTATTGTCAGTAATTAATCATACCACATAACTGCATTCACAGGGTCCCCTTTGGTTAATTGGACTGCAGCTGCAAAATGGACTAAGCGATGATTTATTCAGCAGGCAGGTGGAACACCACCCTGCACCCCCCTCCCCCCCAGGTACCAAGGATGGATGGCTCACTCCAGCGCCCAGCTACTCGCTGTGCTGCTCCGTCCCTCAGGCCAATCGACCCTGAGGGCACATTTACAAGACACGGGGTCCAAAATGAGAGTAGGAACGGTACAGCGGAATCAATTTGACCTCTTTTCTCCGTATTCAAGCCTTACACTGGTAAGAGCAGATAAAGATATTGACCATCTGTAGAAAGTTTAACAAGTGAACTTCCTCACAGTGCCTGTTGGCAAGTATAAACAAACAGCAGAGCCAGCCAAAGGTGAAGCCCATCAGACATTTGCTGCCCTCCCTGCTTCAAGGGTCTTTGTTTCATTTACTGACCGTGCTCTGAGGCAGACCTGATGTAACCATATCATTTCAGGCTTGTTGGCAAAGCTTTGTTACACCCTTAGATCTGAGGTTAGGATTATTTGGTCTCACAGAGTAGAGTAACGTGCGTGTGGTTAAGACAAAGACGTCCTTTACAGGTGGAGTAACCAACTGTGAAGACTGTTAAATGAATCGTTTAGTAAACCAAAAGCAATAGCCAATAACACTTACATTACATTAAGGTTTAAACTCTTAAAATCCAATTTAGAGTTTAACAGTGTAAATCCCTTAGATGAGAGTTAAGTGTGTAATTAGTTATCATATAATTTCAGGCATTAATCATGTGATAGATAGGTGATAACTACATGTTGACCATACAATAGTTTAATGCTAGATTATGGTGTTTTCAATGTATGTCCTTTAACCATGTGTGACATTTCACAGATAATCAGTCAGATTGGAGAATGGACGGTATAATCTGCAGAAGCAGGGCCCATACATAAACATTAGGATTACCCCTTTTCTTGCTGTAGTTTGTGTCAGTGCTGCTGGCATACCATTACCCTGAGATAACCACACTTTAATAGTTAATGCAGCTGTGGGGCCCCCTCTGCATTACAAATGGGCCCATCCGTCTCACCTAGACCCCCGCGGGTGGCAGTGCAACAGTCCATCTTCGGCAACTCTAATCATTCATCAATAGGCAGCTATCTGACACCTGCTTACACAGGACACAGAACACTGTGATGTGGTCAAGGCCAGAGACGGACATCCTGGTGTCAGAGAGGGGATCTGTCAACTGATATTGCTCCAGAAACCACTATGGGACTTCCTAGTTGCAACAGCTGGAGTGCAGGCTCCAAGTAATATCTAAAAGCTGCTCTGTGCCTCTTTTCTAACCTGTCTAGACAACAAAAAAGGACAAAGAGATCAATGTATTATTTAACACATGAATGCATCATATGGTTTAAAGGCTTAGACATCAAAGACTGATTTCCAGTCTTGGGGAGTGCTACTGCAAATCTGAAAAAGTTGAAAAAAGCCTTTTGTGGTTCCAGAGGGAGCTACACGACGTCTGATGAATTGTTACCTGAGTCAGCATTGGTTGGTGTCTAAGTCTAAAAATGAAAAAATCTGGACGTGGAGTTAGAAAGCAGCAAGCTCACCAGACCTGTGTAGCTCCTCATCTCTGCTTGGGGCTAGAGGCTCAGGGCTACATTATAACAGCCGCTACTAGCATAACAAAACCGAATCTCCGACTGAAATGTTGGCGGTCAAATTGCATTGTGGGAAACGTAGGCGCCAAGTTTTGATTTTGAAGAAGACTGTTTGGAATAAAAAAGATGATATCGCTGGATCTACTCCATCAACTTTTATCCTTTCTTTAAAACTGTCCATCGTCAGTCCGAATATGTTATAGGAGTGCAATCCTAAATCGGTACTTTTAAATTAGGTATTTAAAGGGGCACTCCACCAATTTTATGTATGAAGTTCAGGTTATTTATCACAAGGAGTACTACTCAGCCTGTGACAACTCAGTTGTATAATGTCTTCTGTGGCTGTGGAATAGCTTTCTGAACTCTAAAATAAATAATCCTGATGATGTCATCAGTGCAAGACACTGTTAAGTTGCGTTATGGGAAGTGTAGAACCAACTGTTTTGGAGCTTGACCCTCTCTAAAGACTAAAAGTCAGGACATTTCTCTGCTGCTTCGATTTTGACCATCATTTTTTAAGCTGTCTCTTGTGAGTCCCCTCTACGTTTTTGGTCATTTCTGGTTCATACAAATTCTGTTTGCTCTGGTTGGGAGGCAGGAGTGCTCTCATTCCAATTTGCCTGACAGTGGAATGGCCAGTCAAAATGCAATCAATAAGGCAAATGTTGAAGTGACTCAGCTCTGCAGCTGAGCCTAGCACCTGGTTTGCAGAGGAGTTTGTAAACCTTTTATCCCCAACTGTAAAGCCTGGCTCTTTATTTGTTGTTGTGGTCATCGCACTCGGCACTCTGCCGAGAGAATCTTCTCTCCATTCCCCATGGAAATAAAAAACAGTGATAAAACTGAGCCCAGATCACTTCTATAAGTTAACCAGCACAGATGCAACCCAGGCCAGCCGCTTTCTCCAGGGACTGCAGCTGCCACGCCGGGATGTGACAGGCCCAAAATGGGCAGGCTGGCCCCCTTCCCTTTTGATCAATCTGGTAAGACAGAGAGGGGTAGCGTGAATTCCAAAACTCCAGATGCACCGTCACCAAGGTGACTCTCATCTATTGCTATCTACTGCTCCAAACGCACACTCATCTGTCAGACTGACAGAGTTCCTTTGCTTTCTCGTTGGATTATGACCTGATGACGGTCAGATGAATTAAGCAGGAACTTAATTCAGCTGCCTCTGATTGTCATTTCTAGAGGGCATGCTTTAAATTACGCTGCAGTATGTTGAATAGCCTTAAGTGCACATCTTTTGAAATGAGCAAAATTCCAAGGACTATAGTTTTGATTGGATGGATCGTCTTGGAACCACACTGCCACAATTATTTCTACATGACTGCTTTATCAATTCATGTTTACTGCATCATCTTTATTTATCATTGACAGCAAACCTTCGTGTGCACCTCACCTCAGACTGAAGTGAGGATTCAGGGCTGAACAGATTTCCTCAGGGTAAGACTACCCTCTGCTGGACATAATCCCCAATGTGCTTGGCTGCCAGGAGACACACTTGACAACCAGAGCTGAGGTATGTTTTACCACTGAGAGTGAGGAGGGGAATGAACATCAACACTTCACCAGAGATGCACGTCTCCATAGAAAATCCAATCATGGTGGGTGGGGGTGGTGGAACGAGAAGAGGTGCTACTTATTCCACTTTCTTTTTGCTCTGACTTGTAAATAAGAGGTGAGAAATGGTTTAAAGGAATGGACAAGGTATGTTTGCACTCAATATGTACTGTTCATGTACAAGTATCACCACAAGATGGTGTTATTTCTCAAAGATGCCACATGGCGTTGGCCTCAGTATTATTTTGCAAATCTAATCGGTGTCTGCCACCTATTGTTAAAGAGAGCTGACTCCACAGGGGCAAGTACCTAAATAGTTCAACGTGAGGACATGAAGCTTCTAAAACAAAATGGAGATTTGTTTTGATGAGGGCACACAGTAACAAGGTATAGCAGGGTGGAATAGATTTAAAAAACATCTGTATTAAATATTCCATATTTAAAAAGCTGTTGCAGTAAAGATCTGTCATCACATAATCAGCTTGAGGAGCGCTGACACTGTAAAAGCACCAAGCAATAAGAGTTTGCCTTCAGGGATGAGTCCATTTTATGATAACAATGTTAAATAAAATGAATATTTTAATACTTTGTAATGCAAAAGCTCCGCTGCATGCATGACTCTTGGCAATGATTTACGCGGTTGATTGGACTGGATGTGATTTAAATGACTGAATGAATTCGAAGAAGGAACTGAGCGAAAGTATGTGTTTTTCAAAACTCTATCCGAGCTGTTGATTCAACCAGAAGAACAAATCCATACAATTATAATACAACATTAAAGGAGAGACCTGTTGGCATGTTGAGGCTGCCAAAGGAAGTTTCAAATATGGCACTGTTTTCACCCTTAGAAATTTCACAAGCTTGAGTCACAGTATGACTGATGCACGTGCTGGATCTCAGTCCAAAAATTCCAGGATGTGGATATGGAACTATTTGAAAGGGAGAGTGGAGCGTTGACTCAGTGACCAGCATTCGGAGGTGAAATTAGGTAGTGTAAGAACTCCTATTATTCCCTGCTTATAGGAGTATCACATAAATACAGTGCTGTGCTCACTAAACAAGCAGCACGCGCTACTTCCTGTGTTTGTGTGAGTCAGATACTACTCATGAGCGGGCTGAATCAGCCGGGCCCCATCCCCCGCCCACTAACCTCCATCCGCCCCCTCGCAGAAGTATAAAGGACACCCACATACATACTCCCATCTCCGCCCACCTTGCCTTTCAACTGCTCCCACACTTTTCCTCTCCCCTCCCGACGGATTTTCTCTCCCCGTCCCTCTCTCCTGCTCCCCCCCACCCCCCTTTCATCTCCTCGAGAGGGAGGATGTGAGTGGCGTGTGTGTATGTGTGTGTTAGTCATGTTCAGGCGCCTCCAGGGCCAACAGCAGCAGAAGCAGGGGGAAACCCAGGCACAGGCAGGAATAGGATGTTTTGTCCACATCTGTTAGTTGGTTTGGCTGCAGCACTTCTTGCGGTTTACACAGCGCCTAAAAATGGATTGCTAGAATGAGCTAGAGAGCGTGCTGGCCTAAAGTGGGCCAAGAGGGGGGGGGGGGGGGGGGGGGGGGGGGGGGGGGGGGGGGGGGGGGGGGGGGGGGGGGGGGGGGGGGGCGGGGGGGGGGCGGGGGGGCC